>OY754497.1:13179513-13194513 GCA_963575735.1 Amblyjoppa fuscipennis
TGGGGTCGGCAGGGGGGAACGGGGAAGGGGTGGGGGGGGGGGGTAGTTTACCCGTCGAAAAGAGGGTCTCCGCAAGCGGGCAAAGGGGAGGAAAACTAGAGGGTGCGCAACCGCGCGGGCGCACCAAAGCCGACCTGGAGAAGGGTGCAAATCACTGTCCGCAGGAATTACGCATTCATGCGTGCGCGCTCGCTCTCCCCCTCTCCCCCGCCCCTCTCTATCGCTTGGTTCGGGACCTCGCGAGCCTCGGATTGCAACACATCGCTCACGATACCAACGCCGGAGCTTTGCGACGCAACTCACCGGCCGACCAGCCCGAGACCGCAGTGGAAAGGCACGGCGCGCCGAATGCGTGTGTAAGGGAATGCTTTTTTTTCTTTTTTTTTTTGCTCAGCGCTCGAGGCTAATTCGAGGGGTGGCGCGCGGGAAGGGACGTGATTTTCGGCAAGCGCGCACCGGAACCACCCTCGCGGCTCCTCGCGCACTCTGCCCAATATGTTCACTTATATATATATATATGTATGTGTATATATATATTGTATATGTGTATGCATATGTGTTAGATATATGTGTGTGCGTGTGTAGATATGTGCATATGTGTGCGGATGGTATTTGGCATGCGGAGTTGATGCGAATTTCATCGTTTCGGGACGAAGGGATGAAATTTCGTGGCTGTCGGAATTGAAACGACGCGGTGGAGAATAAATGGAGGGGGGAATCGACCGACCTCGTCGACTTATCGGTGACAATTTTGGTTTTTTTTTTTTTTTTTTGTATAGATGGAGGTTCCGTCGGAGCCTTTAATATGAATTGTCTACTATTAGTTTTATTGTTACAGTATTCTGAAATTTTTTCTACCAGCTAACATGATTTACGTAGCTGTACATAGTATGAGTTGTGGAAAATTCAGGAAAACACATTGAAAATTTTAGTATCTAAAATAGTATTGGACAGAATATAAATGTTTGGTATTTAAAGATTGATAACAATCTTACTGTCTACTTCCCTCTTCCTACTGTGAATAGTAATAATAATAATAATAATAATAATAATAATAATAATAATAATAATAATAATAATGCATGATTACTATTATTACTATATTTTACAATTAATTATTATACAATCAAAGGCTTAAAGAAAAAATGTTGTATATTCAAATTTTTTTTTTAATTTTTATTATAACGTTAAAGCTATGAATTTTGTTCGATCGGCATTTTCTGTCCGAAGTCTCCCGATAATTACAACCTACCTGGCATGAGTTATGGAATAATTGTAATAATAGTAATATAATAATAATAATAATAATAATAATAATAATAATAATAATAATAATAATAATAATAATAATAATAATAATAATAATAATAATAATAATAATCATAACGCATGATTACTGTTACTACCATAATTTACAATTAATCATTACACAATAATGGTCTTCAAGAAAAAATATACTCAAAATTTTGTCAACATTTTTATAACAACGTAAAAAAAAAGTCATGATATTCTTCGACAGGTATTTTCCATCGGAAGTCTCCCGACACGCCTCTTTAATTATTTACAATATCCAGCTCGGTGGATCGACCCTAAAAAAAAAAAAAAAAAGAGTCGCCCGAAATAACAAATGACGAAAGTGAGGAAGCGATAACGCTGTCGAGGAACAATTGGCATCGGGAGAGTTCGATCGGCCCGCGTCTCTCCAATTTCCCGTGCCCGGGCAGGCCGCCTCGATTTTCCCGGCCTATTTGCCACCGACTGTCGATCATTAATAAATTATCTTCGTCGCTGCCACCTGGAGGGTTCGCGGAGGGTCGCGTCGTCTTCGACAGAGAGGAGGGTGGGAGGGAGGGGGGGGGGGGGGGGGGGTGGGGAGGAATTTTTCGTGGGAGTGAGGCACGTGTATGTATCGCGTAAGGTAAGAGCGAACGGAGCTCTCGCTAAGAGCGTTCTCCAATCATTTGTCAGACGAGGTGTGACAAGACGAAATCGCCGAGTCACGCCTTTCTACTTGTCATTTTCGTGCTATCAATTTTTTTTTTTTTTTAGGTCAAAATTTCAAGGATGGATCGTGGAGTTTTTTTTTTTTTTGAGGGGCTTCCAGCACTGGAGTGGGTGAAACCGTGTTTTTTTTTTTTTTTTTTTTTAATGGTTGGAAAAATGTTTATGATCGATGGGGAGGAATTGACGTTCGTTTTTTGATGTGTGCGGGTTTTTTATGGGAAGGAATCACGGGAGAATGCGATTTGAAAATTTTGAAAAAATTTTGTGGGATGCTTCGAAGTGTTGTTTTTGGGATTAGTGGGGAGAAATATTGATCTTCGTTGATCCAGAGCGTTTTTTGAGTCGAGATTAGAAAACTCGTTTTGGTAGAATCGAGATTGAAAACTGCTCAAAATCGACAAGAGGGGATGCAAAAAAAAATCCAAAAAAAAAATCCCGGGCACACCTCAAACTCCACTTCAAATCCCCTCTAAATAAAAAAAAAAGAACATCGATAAGCCCCGGTTTCAACCAAAATCCGAAAACCTACTTTAGATCTCCATAAATCCAATGAAAATAATTTAGCAGCTTCAAAACGCTTCAAAAAACACGAAAAAGCGTTGCAAAAAAAAAAAATTCACAAAAAATCTCAGCCACACCTCAAACTCCATTTTAAAAACCCTCCTCAAAAAAAAAAAAAAAAACCAACCACCCCGCCGAAATCCCCGTTTGACCCAAAACCCGAAAATCCACTTCAGATCTTCGCAAATCCAAAAAATCAGATTAGCAAATTCAAAACTGTTCGAAAAAACAACAAAAACGGTTGCAAAAAAAATTCCAAAAAATTCCCAGTCACACCTCAGACTCCGCTTTAAAACCCCTCCCAAAAAAAAAAAAAAAAAAAAAAAACTTCATCCAACCCGCCAAACCGCGGCGCGCTCTTCATTGCCGCCCCTTCAAAATTTGCGCACCCTTCCCAAAAAGCACCTCCCAAATTTCCTATGAGCATCTCGAGGAACCTCTCATTCGGCCATTCTCGTGCCTCGTCGTTTCTCTCGTCGCTCAGCGATTAAACGTGTAATTTCGCGACATACCGTGCCGGAGACCGGCCGGCTGGGAGGATCGCGACGAGACGACGAGGGAACGGAACTTCGCCGGGCTAATTACTGTATTTAGAGAATCCAACGACGAATCCGAGTTCCCATAGCCTCGTCGAGTTTCGCCGGGAGGGAGGCACAGTCGAAACGCGAACGATACGCTGACACGCGGACGAGGAAGATAAACGTATAAGCCAAAGTAACGGCGGGACACTGGCTCGACTCCGGCGGTGTACTGGCGCGACTCCGGCGGGGTGGGGCGGGGGGGTACTGGCGCGACTCCGGCGGGGCGTCGGCCCGGTACCTTTCGGCAGGTGATCGCGCACGGATTTCCCATGGCTGATTCGTAACTTGCGTTACACCTCGTCGATAATTAAGGGCCGTTTCACCTGCTCCGCCGGTGGGGACGGTCCGAGATTCCCAGGGAAGTCGAAACTGACCGGACACATCGGTGACGAAGTGTCCGGCTCGGGCATTGTTTGCACCTAAATCGAATCCGGAGGGTCGTTATCGCTGCGCCGCGATCGAGGCGCCGATTCAATCCCTCGATTTTTATATGGATTTTTTATTTATTTATTTTTTGTTTACTTGAGTCTTCTGATGGAGGAAATCAAATTTTTCCAGGACTGGCGGATTTTTTTTACTTCTTATTTATTTATTAATTTATTTACATTTCGCAGTTTTTTTTTGGTTTCTGATTAATTTTTTTTTTTTTTTTTTTTTTAGTGTTCCGATCTTGACTGCAAATTGTGGAAATCAATTTTATAAAACATTTTTTTTTCATTTTTTTTTTTTAATTTATATTCAATTTCAATTTAATTAAATTTAACAATCGCCACAATATCTTTCGTGAATTAATCGGATTACTGGTGAAAACAAAAAAAAAAAAATCCAAAAATTGCAAAATTTTAACGAATTAATAAATGAAAAATAATAAAGACGCGTGTCTTGAAAAAATGTAGATACTTCATTCATTCATTTTTTTTTTTTTTTTTTTACATTATGATCTCGAATCCGAAACCTCAATATGATGGTTATTTTAATATATTTTTATATTTTTATTTTGATATATTTATATTAATATTTGTATTTTTGTATAATTATAAAATTATATATATATATTTTTTTTAATGGATGCTCAATATTTGTGTACACTTTGAAAATTACAAGTGAAGGAAAAAAAATTAATAAAAAATTGAAAAAAGAAAAAAAAAAAAAAACAAAACAAATTGAGAGAACCAGTCGTGAGATCAACGACTCGTACGCTCTCGACGAGTAGTATGACGGATAGATGGAGGTGTTTGCCTCTTCAAAAGCATTCTCTCATTGGAACGTATATGTATCGTCGAACGACCGGTTCGCAGCTTCGTCGAGAATATACGAACCATACACACACATGTTTTACATCCATATGTATACATATATATAATATTATATATCTATGTATGTATGTACGTATGTATGCATGTATGCATGTATGTATGTATGTATGCATGTATGTATGTATGCATGTATGTATGTATGTATGTATGTATGCATGTATGTATGTATGCATGTATGTATGTATGTATGCATGTATGTATGTATGTATGTATGTATGTATGTATGTATGTATGTATGTATGTATGTATGTATGTATGTATGTACGTATGTATGCATGTATGCATGTGTATATGTATATATATGTGTATAACAAATCGGGCTTTTAATCACGAGTTGTTCACGCTCGAGTCATTTGGCTTAATGGCTGGCTCTTGTGCGTTCGGTAACCGGGACTGGTGCGCGGGGCAACGCGGTAGGTTTGGAGGCAATTTCCTTCTGGCAGTCTCTCGGCTGTCCGCGTAGAAGACTCATCTCTCGATGCTCCGCAACGAGCCGGGAATTTTGTTTAAACCGGCAATCATTAGTCACCGTTCACACGGATTCCGGACCGAGCTTCGCAGGTGGAGCTCGGAGTCGGACAGTCCATTCCCGTCCGGCTCGAATGATCGAATTTTTTAGGCGTAGACCTAGTTTTTTTTTTATGGACGCATAAACTTTTTTTTGTTGTTGTTGTTATTCTATAGAGACTGCAGATCGAAGTCTACACAGACTGTAGATCAAAATCTCCACTGACAGTAGACCGAAGTCTACACAAACTGCAGTTCGAAATGTACACAGATTGTGGATCAAAGTCTACGTAGCAGAAAGACCAAATTCTACACATACTGTAAATCGAAGTCTACACATACTGTAAATCGAAGTCTACACATACTGTAAATCGAAGCTTACACAAACTGTAGATCGAAGTCTACACATACTGTAAATCGAAGCTTACACAAACTGTAGATCGAAGTTTACACAAAGTGTAGATCGAAGTTTACACAAAGTGTAGATCGAAGTTTACACGGATTGTAGATCGAAGTCTACACTGACTGGAGACCGAATTCTACACATACTGTAGATCGAAGTCTACACTTACTGGGGACCGAATTCTACACATACTGTAGATCGAAGTCTACACTTACTGCAGACCGAATTCTACACATACTGTAGATCGAAGTCTACACTTACTGCAGACCGAATTCTACACATACTGTAGATCGAAGTCTACACTTACCGGAGACCGAATTCTACAGATACTGTAGATCGAAGTCTACACTGACTGGAGATCCGAATTCTACACATATTGTAGACCGAAATCCGCACAGACTGTAGACTTGAACGGCCCGTGACAGTGATTTTCGAATTCCATATCGCACGTCTACAATCTATCTTTGAACTTCGAGGATTTTTTATTTTTTTATTTTTTTTGCCCAATTGTAGAATCAATTTAGAGCTCGGTATTCGCTACACAACAGCTAAAAATCGATGACACACTTTGAATTAAGTTACTCGATATATTCTCATGTAAATTCACGGATCAAAATGCAAAGTGGATGACGAATCCGGAGGCTCTTTTTTTTTTAATTTCGTTTTTTATTTTTATTTTTTCTTATTTTTTCACATCAATTCGGTTAATCAGTGCGAATCCGACGTGGCGTCCCGTGGTCCGTGGCGCGGAGGCTCCGCACCCTTCCGGTTCCGGTGTTCCGGTAGGTTTGACCCCGCGGAACCCGCGCGCGAACGGGACGCAGGGGGGCGGCAGGGGAAGAGGGAAAGCCCCGCTTCCGTTTCGGGTATGGGATATACGCTCAGCGAAGCGCTCTCTGATATTCCCGCGCGCTCGAACCGCACACGTTGCCCACATCGCACCCGTAAACCCGCTGAGAGCGCGATTCTCGTGGATAAATCACGAGGCCGTGACGATTGTCACAGAAAAAAAAAAAAAAAAAAAAATTATCGTCGATCCTAATTCAAATTATTTCGGGCCGATTAACTAACCACAGAGTAGTATGTTTATTATTATTATTATTATTATTATTATTATTATTATTATTATTATTATTATTATTATTATTATTATTATTATTATTATTATTATTATTATTATTATTATTATTATTTATTTATTTATTTCTATTTTTTTATATTAATAAAATATTGATTTCTGTGACGATTGTGACAGAAGAAAAAATTGAAAATTATCTTCGATCCTAATTCAAATTATTTCGGGCCCATTAACGGACCGCAGACTACTTTATTTATTTTTATTATTATTATTATTATTATTATTTAACTTTTTTTTTAAATAATAATAACAACATCATTTAATTCATCCGTTAATTAATTGGCAATAAAATACAAGCTATTGTACCGGAGCGAAAAAAAAAAAATGTGGCGGAATAAATGAAGAGACGGTGACGTTTCGCGCTTCACGGAAGCTCAAAGGCCGGAGCGATAGGTAAAAAAAAATAAACAAAAAAGATCATCGTTCGAGGTTGGGTCACGGGTGTGTTTAGGCACGGCCTGGTCGACACACGATAAAAAAAAAGAAAAAAAAAAGATTCAGATAGATCACGAGCGGAAGTGCGAGCGTGCAAGTGGAAATGGTTGGCAAATAACGACGTCACTCTCGGGCGCCTCTTATCGTTATATCGCCGGCTACGTTCTCACTTCCGCAATTTTCACGCTCACCTCGTGCGATTCTGTATTCCGAATCTCGCATAAAAAAAAAAATAAAAAATAAAAAAAAAAATATATATATATATATAGGTATATAGTGCGCAAACCACTCGTGGAAGCCACGAAGTGTATTCCGTGTGTAGACTCGTAGCTCTAAATTCAATTTCAACTGAAAGAGGTTTTTTTTTCTATCGCAAAAAATGAAAAAAATGTGGGAATGAAAATCTCGACACTAAATTGTTATATTAAATTTGCGGCGAATTGTAATTGTTATTAAACAATAAACTGTACGAATAGATGTTTTTTTTTCTTCTAAATTTGTGCTTGAATAAAATCTACAGAGGGTTTCATGTCCCTTACGCAATACTTGCTATATATACTTACTATATATAGTTTTATGTCTATGCAGACCTCGAGGCTCGTGTAGACTTCGGTCTATACAGGCTTTAAAGTCTACACAGACTTCGTTCTAAGCAGATCTTCGAAATCTATGTAGACTGCGGTCTATAGAGACTTCGAATTCTATGTAGACTTAGAATTCTATGTAGACTTAGAATTCCATGTTGACTTAGAATTCGAAGTGGACTTAGAATTCGATGAAGACTTCGAATTCTATTTAGACTTAGAATTCTATGTAGACTTAGAATTCTACGTTGACTTAGAATTCCATGTTGACTTAGAAGTCCATGTTGACTTAGAATTCCATATTGACTTAGAATTCTATGTTGACTTAGAATTCTGTGTAGACTCAGAATTCTATGTGGACTTAGAATTCGATGAAGACTTAGAATTCTATTTAGACTTAGAATTCTATGTTGACTTAGAATTCCATGTTGACTTAGAATTCTATGTTGACTTAGAATTCCATGTTGACTTAGAATTCCATGTTGACTTAGAATTCCATGTTGACTTAGAATTCTATGTTGACTTAGAATTCTGTGTAGACTCAGAATTCGATGTGGACTTAGAATTCTATGTAGACGTACAATTATATGTAGACTGTCTATACACATTTTGAAGTCTATGTAGATTTCGCTCCATACTGACCACGAAGTCCACGTAGACTTCGTTATAAGTACACTACCGCTTGTACAGAATGTCTACAGTCTAATCGTCCTGGGTGTCAAATCTACCCACGACAGACTGCAACAGAGTTCAGTCTACATAGACTTTAAACCTAGAAGTTAACAAGTATCCGATCTACACAGGCATTTTCAAAATCTACATCGACCCTTCCCCAAAAATCCTCCCAGTAGACAGACTTCCGGTACACGCGCATAAGAAATCTACCCCCATTCAATCGTAGATCACAGTTTTCTCCAATTTATTTAATAGGTGAAAAAAATGTTTAAAAAATTGTAAAAAAATATCTTTAAAAAATGTGAAAAAATATGTAAACGAATATTTTTAAAAATGTTTAAAAAAATTTTTTAAAATATATATATTTAAAAAATGTTGAAAAAAATAAAAAAAATATATATATATTTAAAAAAAGTAAAAACAAAAAAAATCAAAGTATCGGGCCTTCCGCCAATAATTTACCCTACTCAACGGGTCGAGCTTTGTAAATTGGTGCGATAGTAATACGAGAGCGTGAGCGGTAATATCGCAGCGTGAATCCATCGGTGTCGCAATGGCCGGGTTTTTTTTTTTTTTTTTTTTTCACTGCGGGAATTTCGGCAGGGTGCGGATCGCCCCGATGGGCGACGGGGACTTCGCCCGAGCTGGGGGTTTTGCCAGAGAGAGAGAGAGAGAGAGAAACGAAAGAATCACCCTTGCGGCAACGTTGCGACGAAACTCGTGGAGGCTCCGAAAAACAAGGACACCTCGAACGAGTCCTCGGCGAGCCTCGCCGGACGGGGGCGAGAGAGAGAGACGAGAGTCTCTGCCGGAGCGACTAAGGACGAAGCACACCTGGCCGAGGGCACGCAGCTGCAACCTTCCGGCCCCCTCCGCTGCCCCGCTCAGGGGGATGAAAAGAGGAGAAGCTCGAGGGGTCGCCGACGACGGGTCTCGCTGCGGACGGGGGGTGGATGCTGAGATTTCAGTTACTCGAACGCACTAACTATAGACTATGTATATATATATATATATATATATATATATATATATATATATATATATATATATATATATATATATATACACTGTAAAAAAAATGCATATGAAGTTTGCATTTTTCATAAGTATTTTGAATATATATATATATGTAATATTATATCGAACGTACAATTGTGATGAAAAATTAATACACTTTTTCATTGAAATTAAAGTAAATCATTAAAAACAAAGTATTTCGAATGTTTTTAACACACTCAACATTAATTTTTCATCATGATTATGCATTAAATTTAATGTACCAGTTTTTGCATAAATCATATTCATTTTTTTACAGTGTATATATATATATATATATATATATATATATATATATATATATATATATATATATACATAGTGTATATATAGTGTATATGTAGTGTATATATATGTTTATATGTGGAAAGGTGCATCTACATATATATATATATATAGTGTATACACACGAGTATGTAGAGCATTGCTGTAACTAGTCTACTTGAAATCTCGGCTGCCCCTCGCGCGAAATTCAACTACGGCGTCGAGGAGCTCGACGAGCGCACAAGCGACGATTCTCGCCGACGCTCCGTCGTTTCATTTAAAAATTGTTATTTATTATTTTTTTGTGGATATTTAGAAACTTACTTTTTATTTTTAACATTTTATTTTGTTATTCGCGTTTCATATTTGGGATGCGACTTTTAGTTGATTTTTTTTTAATTGACGTTACTTTACTTTACTTTACTTTACTTTACTTCGTTTTGCTTCATTGCTATATTTACGGTGTATTACTTTACAATTTCACTAAATAAATGTTAAAGTAAGGCAAGTCGGCAATGCAACAAATAGCATATTGAGAGACTACGTCGCAGAAATGGTAAATGCATTCTCTTGCATCACAACGAAAAAAAAAACCTAGTCTCATAAAATGCCAAATAAACAGAAAAAAAAATACATATTACCAATTCTCAACAACTCAGAATTTTACTTTACTCTACTAAAAAAAAAAAAAAAAAAAAACTACCCCCGCTCTGTCGTTCCGCACGCATCTTCCATTCGCGTTTTGCCCTCCCCGTCAATTTCAGCATCTCTCGAACCCTTCAATATTTTACCTTTCACATAATTTTCATGAAAATTACACTTCTTATACACTTTTATGCGTCAAATTGAGGTTTTCTTTTTTCCTTTTTTTTTTCCGAGCCTCCCTCGCTCGAGACTCGAGGTGGAATCGACAGCGAGGGCCGGATCGGGCTCTCGCGCTCGCGCTCGAGGTATCGAAATAAATCTATAAAGGCTCGAGAATACGAGAGCGAGAAGTCTAGCTGGGCGAACGGCGACGTTATAGTCAGCCGAACGACGTGGAGGGAACCTCGAAGCACCCTCTTCGGCCTCGCTTCCACCCCTAATCATTTTCTTCGAGCGGTACGTACACCTCTCATCCCCCCCCCCTCCTTTCGAACCCCTTCCAACGATCCGCCCTCTTGTTCGTCCCTCGCGCGCCCTCCCAACTTCTTCGTCTTCTCGTGCGGACTTTTTTTTTTTTTTTTTTTCTGCTTTCCGGCGCTACGCTCCGCCGAGAATCAGAAGAGCCACTACCGCCCCGCTAAATCACAGTCGAACAAAGAGGCCCTCATCCCCTCCGAGAGCAGCTTCTTTGCGTCTTCGAGACTCGCGCTTGTATATAAAAAAAAAAATCGACGCACGACAGATTTATCATAAAAAAAATTACCTCAAATTAAAAAATACCGACTGTGTCGGTCCAAATTATGTAATAGCAAGTTAAATTCGATAGTTCTAAGAAAAAAAAAATCACTTCCATGAAACAGTAACGTGGTCTCCCAACCGGGGTATTTTTGTACCCCAAGTGCTGAGTTGGCGCCCTGTGTGACAGCCAGCGAGCAGTTGAGGCTCGCTGACTTATGATCATGAAAACTCAAACAAAATTGGGTTTCCATGGGTTTTAAGATTTATTTTTTTTGTTTTTTTTTGAGATATTGTAGGTAATTAAAGGTAATGATAATTATTATTAAAAAATTATGAAATAAAAAACTATTTAATTATAGATTATTATGAAGAATTGATTAAAAATAAAATGCCGACTATATACTTTCAAAATATACAATAGTAAATTAAATTCGACAGTTCGAAGAAAAAAAAATCAGTTACTCACATAAAACACTAACGTGGACTCCCAACTGGGGTATTTCGGTACCCCGAACGCGCTGCGTTAGCGCCCTGGGCGACAGCCAGCGAGCAATTGAGCACATTGTCAGTTCGTGAAACTAAATTATCGTCGAGGTCCCGAGTAGATAATGTCAATTTTTACTGTAGGGGCGCAGTTTGAATGTCGTCTGGGGTACTTTTGTACCCCATATGTGAGTTCCAGGCTTAACAATATTTTTGAATCGGCTATTTAATCCATAATTGTAAATAATTTAAAAAATCTAATACATGTAATAAATTTCATAAATTTCATAAATTTAGTAAATTTAATAAATTTAATATATTTAACAAATTTAATGAATTTAATAAATTTAATATATTTAATAAATTTATTAAATTTAATAATATTTATGTGGAATAACGATAGAGCCATCGAAGATTGCTG
Source organism: Amblyjoppa fuscipennis (assembly GCA_963575735.1). Classification (NCBI taxonomy): domain Eukaryota; kingdom Metazoa; phylum Arthropoda; class Insecta; order Hymenoptera; family Ichneumonidae; genus Amblyjoppa; species Amblyjoppa fuscipennis. The sequence goes on from OY754497.1 coordinate 13,191,325, forward strand.
ATATTTTGATATTTATTTGTGCATATAATTAATATGTAATGAAAACAAAATTTTTTTTATCGCAAAATCGTCTCACGAAACAAATAAAAAAAAAATGTTGTTCCTTCCTTCGTTGGTTCGTCAATGATTTTCCTCAATCGAAATTTTCGAATCAATGATTTAATTCACGCGAAACGTTTATCGTCAAATCACTAAAAAAAAATTCCAACTTTCCATAAACAAAATTAATAACCGTTCAATAATTGTCGAATGTTTCACTGAAATCCTGGACTTCCGACCAAGATATTCATTCCAGCCCGGCAATCTCGATGGACTTTTATGGAGTCATTATTAAACGATTTATCAATATTATTAACTCCATTGTGACCGGTTAATTCGTTGGACACACGAGAACTTCCTTTTATCGCGAATAATACACTCGGGGCAACAACAGCCTCGATTCAATTCCGCGCGTTAAGTTGACTGTGAGAGGCCTTTTAGGGGATTTCCCCTAACGTTGTCGTGCGGTGAAAGCACGTTTGTTGCTACCGCTCGTTATGCGCTTTGGCTTTCACGCTCGCACCCTTTCGGGAATATCTTTCATTCACTTTCGCCGGTATAAACGCCACGGTCAACAGGTGAATTTATTCAAATTTATATGAGAGTTTCTCACAGGGAGAGAAGAGAGGACGTGGAGCATCAGAAAACACCCCGAAAGCGACTCTTTTCATTCGGTGAGCCTTCTCGCATTTTTTTTTTTTTTTTTTTTTTCATTCTTCTCTGAAGTGATTCAATTGTGAAGCTTCCCCACAACGAGTGACGCGGAGCGGAATTATGATTGACGATTGTCCGATTTGTTTATAAATACGTAACGGGGAGACGGTGAAAAGGTTATCGGTAGACGGATGAGAAACTGAGAGGTGACACCGAGGAGCGAATAGCCTCGAAGTCGAAGCCATTTAAAGCCGTCGGGCGAGGTGTAAAATTCTATTTAATCGGCCCCCCCCCCCCCCCCCTCTTTCGCAGCGACACTCGCAACCCCCTTCGTTCCGGACAGGTTGCCGCCGCGCGGCCGTTAGTGTCGAGAGACTGCCCGGAGACTTTGAATTAACGCCGGTTAACGGGCGGGGCACGTGCCTGGGATTCTCGACTAAAAAATGTACGGATTTTAACCGAGGGAATTGGAAGAGAAAGGTTCGAGAGAGAATCACGGCGTTGGGGCGCGAGGAACGGAAGTTACACCGTTTGCGCTTCAATCGGGGCTGAAATCGACGTCGGAATCGTGATCAGCGGGAAAAAGTACGTGGAAACAAGTGGTCGGATGGTTTTTTTGTCAAATTTTGAATTTTTTTTCTGTCAAAAATTGGCAGGGAAGCCTGTTTTGATAGTTTAGTTGACGATTGACGACGTTTTGGTTGAGTTTATAGCGGAATTAACGTCGGAATCGTGCTCAGCGGGAAAAAGTACTTGGAAATAAGTGGTCGGACGGTTTTTCTGTAAAATTTTGAATTTTTAGTCAAAAATTGGCAGAGGAAAAACTTTTTTGATACTTTGGTTGATGGTTGACGAAGTTTTGGTTGACTCTGTACCAAATTCAATGTCGGAATCGTGCTCAGCGGGAAAAAGTACATGGAAACAAATGGTCGGATGGTTTTTTTGTCAAATTTTGAATTTTTACTCAAAAATTGGCAGGTTCACGATTTTTTTGAAACTCTGTTTGGCGACTGACAACGTCCCGCTTGACTTTGAGCGGAAACTGATATCGGTATATTGCTCAGTGGGCGAAAATACACTGCAATATGTGGCGGAAACCTTTTTTTTTTACTTTCAATTTCTACTAAAAAATGGCGGCTTTCGTGATACTTTTTTGGCATTTTGCAATACACTTTTGTGCCTCGAAAAAAAAAAAAAAATCATTCCGCGGCTCCGGAAAGTACTCTATCTCGTGTCTTTTCCCTTGCAAAACTCGGAGAACACCTCGGATTTCCCGTGACTCCATCGTAATGCTGAAAAATCGCTGTTCCTAAAAAGAAAAAACCAAAAAAATGATTACTTTCAAAAAAGTAGACCAATTTCGAAAAAATCTCTTTGGTCATGCGACGGCAATATTCGACGTATTTTTTCCCGCTGATCACGAATCCGACGTTTATTTCGCTGCCATCCCAACCCCGGCAGCAAAACCTCGCCAAATTCGAAGAAAAAAAAAAAAAAAAAAAAAAAATGCATCCATCAACTATTCGCAAAAACGTTCCGCATAATTATTTTCTTTTTCCTCCGAAAAAGTATGACAAACACCGCGATAATTTTTTTTTCTCCGAAGAAAGCGAGAATGAATGCAACGAAAACGAGATAAATTTCACGCCTCAATTTTTGTCCTTTTTTTTTTTTGACAACGAAATAAAGAAGAAAAATTCTAAAAATATTCCGTAAGCGAACGATCCTCTCTCCGAATTCGTAACGAATTTCGCCGATAAATATTTATGTCCGATTAGCGTTTGCATCGCCGCGACAAATGCACGTCGAATGTGTGTGTTTTTTTTTTTTTTTTTTTTTTTTTTTTCGGTAGAAAAAACGTGAAAGGTGAGTTTGTATTATACTTATGCGGGAGCGAAGGTGTCCTTCGTGCCAGACCGCGACTCGGCTCGGTCCAGAATGAGAAATTATCATAAATTAGTAATATTTTCCACGTCCCGGTCGCGCGCACCCTCCGCGACCGCCAGTCTGTGGATCTCCCTCCCTATTTTTAGGCTTCTTCGCCTTTGCGCCTCCGTCTCTTTCCGTGTTATGGAGAGACGAGGACATTTTTTTTTTTAATTTTTTTTTTTTTTTAACCGCGCAGACTCCAACTCCACAATGAAATCCGGATCTGGCTCATTTGTCGATTCGTCTCCTCTTCATCCGAGGACCATACACGAATTTCCTCCTTATCGCCTATCGAAACTAATGCCAGCTCTCTCGTCCACCTTCGACTTTCACGCTTTCATTTAATTATTATTATTATTATTTTTTTATTTTTTTTCTACGAATTATCATAATTTTTCGATATCTCACCGTTCCTGAAAGTTCGGTCTGGAAACGAAAAATTTGTCGGACTGAAGAGTGTTTTTCTTCATTTTTTTTTTTTTCGTTCTGTTTCGATCGTTTTCGAATTTCGATAATCGATCGATATCTGCGATTATCGATAATCGAAAGACACGGGAATTAGCAATG
>OY754497.1:13199513-13244513 GCA_963575735.1 Amblyjoppa fuscipennis
TCATTATTACCGCCTCGTCAATGTCGTCCGTCTATTCTTCGGCGAATCGTTCGACACAATGGGTCGGTGGCGCTCTACTCGGTCTGCGAACGCAGTTCCGCCTCTAACGCTCGCCTCTATGAAAAGCATTTGTTGCATTGTTCGACACTATTTATGGCACCGGTTGTGCGACTCCATCGACGATGGCACGAGACCACGAGAGTTCGCGCACCTCGACTGCGATAATATTCTCAAGCCTTCTTTTTTTTCTCCACTGTCGAGGTCTTTTTGTAAGTCGGAAGGCGTGAAATAGCGGATTTTTTATGCAGGATCTTAATTTTATTTTTTTTTATTTTTTATTTACTGTTTACTTTTTGTGAAATTAATCACTGTAAGAAAAATTTGTTTGAAAATTACTGAACAGTATTGGAAGCTTTTTTTTTATTACTGAACAGTATTGGAAGCTTCTGAAATTTCAAATACACATGCGTTGCAATTTTTACAGTAGTAATTAAATTAGTATATTCGATGGAAATTTTTGTAAATTTCAGCCGAAAGATTTGTAATCTTAATATCTCGTATTGTAATTTTACAGTAAAATTACACTAATGTTCAATTGATGTAAATAATGTAAGGAAATTTCGATTTTCCGTAAAATAAAGTTTACAATTTTTTTTTTTTTTACAGCGATGTGCTTCCATCCATTCCGGAAGTGGTCTTCGGCCTCTTCGCACCAATTGCAAATATTTGGACGAAAGTTCGAGAATCCATCGAGAATCCATGAAATTAAAGTTTTCAAATAAAAAAAATTTATGTCCAATCCGCAAAATCCATGAAATAAAATAATAAAATAAATATTAAATATTAAATATTAAAGCACAAATGTAATAAAACAGAAATTCGAGCTCGAAAGGAGTGGCGCAAAAAAATTTTGAAGCTCCGAGCAGTCGCGGGTTCTAAAAAAAAAAAAAAAAAAAAAAAAAAATCGGCGGTTCATCGCCACGCCAGCTTCGCTCAAGCCTCGGGGACTTCTCCGACGGGACCCCGAGACCGGGGGCGCTGGTTTCTCGGACATGCTTTTGGCCCGGCAGCCTGTCGAAACGATGAAGGTTTCGGAAACGAGAGCTGCTCAGCAGCGCCGGTCCGCCTCTTTGGTTCTTGCTCGTGTTTAGCCTGGCGTACGTTTCGACGAAGATTGGGTGTCTTCGTATTTTCATTCCTCCACCATCGGACCCCCCCCCCCCCGCCCACCCCGCCCACCCTCCTTCCATCATCGTTTCTCTACTCATCTCTTCGCTCGATTTTTTTTTTTTTTTTTTTTTTTTTTTTTTTTTTTCGTCTCTTCGTTACATCCAGACCGGAGATATTCCGGCTGAGTTGCGCCTTCCCGGCTATCGTGGGCCAGATCAAATAGCCGGAGCTCCCGGTGACCGACGAGAGCTGCCGCAGTCTCTTCCTCACTTCTCTGTACATGTATATATATATATATATATATATATATATATATATATATATATATATAACCATCATTCGAAAGTCGATGAAAAATAAAAAATTAATGTTCCTACGGATTTTTTTTAACTACCTATATTTTCTGAGATGTACTGATATAAAAAAAAAAAAATCACAGAAACACCTCTGCTACAAACTGGCAAAATTTAAAAAACATCTCAGAGGTCGACCGAAAAATGTGGCCCAGTTGATAAAGAATGCCACATTTGTATGCGCGAAAAGGCATTGCTCGTTCAATAATTAATAAATAAATAAATACAAAATCGACGGTCATATAAACATACTAAAAAACGAAAATCCACAGAACATCCTGCCGATTCGACGTCGAATGCCCCATACATACATACACATATATATGTAAACATATATTTATATGTGTGTATGTATGTGTGTGTATATATATATATATATAAAATAGAGAAATCACATATACATATGAGTGTATATATGTATACATAGTACATGCACATGTATAGAAAATATTTTATATATATATATATATATATATATATAAAATATTTTCTATACATGTAAATGTACTATATATATGCAGATATATATAGATATAGTTTATAGTGCAGCGTGTCTGGTCCTCGCTGCAGGATCCCGCGATCCAGGCCCGTCTCGCACGAGGTGTGTGTAGCCAGGGATGAAATCCGGTAGCCGCGACCACGTCAACCCGCGTTTGTGTCCGACGTAGCGCGAAAAACCGGCCGGCTTTCTCCGTCTTTTTCTTTTTTTTTTTTTTTTTTTTTTCTCCTCAACCTTCTATCTCTCTCCGTACGTTTCGCGGCAGATACCTTGGGGGCATGTAGTTTATACAGTACAGTTAGATCCGTCGTCTCGAGAATTCGAGATTTCGATTATGAGGCCGTTCTCGTTTTATTCGTCGCTTAAAAAAAAAAAAAAAAGAAAAAAAAAATTGCCCACACCTTTGCGAAAAAAAAGATCGGCTCTCGGGCCGCGGCGATTCTTCGTGCGAAAAATGCTCCGCGAATCCCTCCGCACGACAGTTATGTGAAAATATTGAAGTTAATATTTTTTAAATTTAATTCAATACAATAAAATTTCATGAAATAAAAATGAAATTTAATAAATTGAAAATAAAATGCAATAAAAATGAAAATAAAAGATCATCAAACGAGGATAAAATTTTATTATTTATTTATTAAAATTGCAGTGAATAAAAAAAATGGGATATAAAAATCTTAAACTCGAAAATATTACAATTTATTTTAAAACAATTTAAATTGGATTTCAAAATACGAGCCTAAAAATATGAAAATGGACAAAAAAAAACGACTGAGATTAATCTAAATCGTGAATCGTGTTTTATTAATTTTTTTTTTTTTTTTTCCTGACGATATTTTTACTTTACAGTTACGCATCGTCGACAAAGGTAATTGTCGTCCTGGAATGACGTGACGACGTCGCCGTGTGGTTTGATTCGTCGGGAGGGAAAAAGAGTACCGAAAGAGTACCGAGCGTCGCGCGACAGTCGCGTGCGAGTCCTCCGGACACGGAGACTCCAGCGGGAGGGAGAGACGTCGCCGCGGCGTACGTGACCGATAGAACGATAATTACACACGGCGTAATCTTTTAATCGGCTTTGCCCGTCGTAGCATTGACCACGTGGCTCTCGCACGAGAGAATCCGTGATGATCGGGCTCTCAGCTCACGTGCCGTCCGAGCCGCGAGGCTCTCGCGCTCGCGCGTCTTGTACGGAAAAAACGCCGACTAGCTACCGCATACGTGAGAATCACTTTGCGCATATTTAATTCACGGGGCCTAAAGTCCGGACGCGATGCTAATGTAGCCTCTTACTTCCGAGAACTTTTCTACGCGATCACAAAAGAAAATTTTCAACTTTCTCAGTTGTCAGACGGTCGAACAGGAGCGGAGTTGGAGCGGAGTTGGAGCGGAGTTGGAGCGGAGTTGGAGCGGAGTTGGAGCGGAGTTGGAGCGGAGTTGGAGCGGAGTTGGAGCGGAGTTGGAGCGGAGTTGGAGCGGAGTTGGAGCGGAGTTGGAGCGGAGTTGGAGCGGAGTTGGAGCGGAGTTGGAGCGGAGTTGGAGCGGAGTTGGAGCGGAGTTGGAGCGGAGTTGGAGCGGAGTTGGAGCGGAGTTGGAGCGGAGTTGGAGCGGAGTTGGAGCGGAGTTGGAGCGGAGTTGGAGCGGAGTTGGAGCGGAGTTGGAGCGGAGTTGGAGCGGAGTTGGAGCGGAGTTGGAGCGGAGTTGGAGCGGAGTTGGAGCGGAGTTGGAGCGGAGTTGGAGCGGAGTTGGAGCGGAGTTGGAGCGGAGTTGGAGCGGAGTTGGAGCGGAGCCGGAGCCGAGCCGGAGCGGAGCCGGATCGGAGCCGGATCGGAGCCGGATCGGAGCCGGATCGGAGCCGGATCGGAGCCGGATCGGAGCCGGATCGGAGCCGGATCGGAGCCGGATCGGAGCCGGAGCGGAGTCGGAGCGGAGTCGGATGAACTGGACGAACGAATGGACAAAGTTTCTTAACCGGGTGTGAAAGCGAGAGAAGATTTCCTCGGGGTGAGAAACTGCTTGCAAATTCATCGAAGCGGCAAAGTCTGAAGTTTGATGCGCGTTAGTTTCTCGTGTTGTCCCGCGTTCGCGGCGTTCGCGCAGGAATTCCGGCGCGACACTAACTTGCGCGCGAGAGTTCGCGGGCCAGGGAAGTCCGCAAGGTAACCGGTGGAAGTTTTGCAAGGGGATCTTCCAACGGGAGCCGCAGCGAGAAGACCCTTCGTAGGAGGAAAAGACCGAACGCGAAGCCGGTCCCAGGAGTTTCGAAGTTGCGGCTTTATGAATTTATTACATGCGGCGGAAAGCCGCGCGCCAGGACAGTTCGGAATCCGTTTGCGGAGTCGACCGCAGCTACGCCCGCCTCGACGTTTATTCCATTCTACTGCTGTACAAGTGTAATGTCGCGTCGGGAATGAGAACTCTGATATTCCGGCAGCAACGGGGAATCCTCGAGGCTGCGAGGAGCAAACTCGAAATTCATCGTCGACTCGAAATATTCGCAAGGGAACATTTTCGAGCCGGAACATAAGTCGACCCTAAAAAACGGCGGATGCGCGTTAACACATTAACTTTTTTTTTTTTTTAATTTTTTTATCAACCTTCGAATGACGTGCGAGTCATAATTTTTCCAATACGGGAAAGTCCACGTTCCGTGAAATTTTGGGTCCAATTCTATGTTTTATATCAGAAATCAAATCAAAACTCTAATTGTTATAAAGAGAAATAATAAAACCCATTTTTTTTTTTTTTGGGTTTTATTGAAAAACATTGATGAAAATAATAATAATAATCATGTCTGCGCAATGTATAAAAATGAAACACCACAATAAAAAAAAAAAAAAAAACACAATTATTTAATTGAAAGAAATTATTAATTTGCAAATAATTTGTTTTTATTCATTATTTTGCAGAACGATATTAAAAGTTGCATAACTGCACTGAACGATTTGACCACTGCCAGGAATCGTTTGTACTGGAGCTCCAAGGAAAACTTCGTTGAAAGTACTTTGGTGCACACGCAGAAAAATAATTTATTTGACGGGCGTGCCGCAAATAAATATTTATTTAATTTGAATCATTGAACGCTTTTAATCAAATACATTTTTATTTCATTTGAATAATTCTGTCTTCTAATCAAATAAATTTTTATTTTATTTGAATAATCATTTATTTAAACAAATAAATGGCTATTTAATTTCAATCATCATTTTTTTTTAATCAAATAAATTTTTATTTCATTTTAATCATAATTTCTTTTAATCAAATAAATTTTTATTTTATTTTAATCATCATTTTTTTTTTAATCAAGTAAATTTTTATTTTATTTGGTTTATCATTTATTTAAGCAAATAAATGGTTATTTAATTTCAATCATCATTTTATTTTAATCAAATGAATTTTTATTTAATTTCAATGAATATTCATTGAAACGAGATAAATATTTATTAGCAGAGTGGCCGTCGAATAAGTGGTGAGGTTCGTATGTGTGTTTGCGTGCGCAGAGGCAATATGCGTAAGTGAGAATTAATACAGCTCGTGACACAGTGAAGGGAAGTGCGGTAACGCTCGCGCGTTTGCTCCGGACAGAGGCTGGTCAGCGAGGACTCCGTAATGCACCCCTCGACCGCGCCGGCGGTGTCGGTGTTCGCGGGCAGATTCAATTCGGTCACGGTGGACGACGACGCCCTCGACTCCGCGACACTGCGCGACCCGAGCGCACTCTGCCCACCCACCGTATCTCCGTCTCGACACACTCGGTCAGCACATACGCTTCGCACACACGCACATGCGCCAATTCATTTCTTGTAACCCTTAAAAAAAAAAAAAAAAAAAAAAAGATATAAACATAAAATATAAATGTAAAATAAAAATATGAAAGATATAAATTTAAAAAATGATTACGAAATTCAATCACTTCGAGTCTCCGAATTGCCAAGCCTTCGGCCAAAATTTTCGATTTTGGATGTTTGGATTTACCAAAAAAAAAAAAAACGAAAAAGAGTTCGACGACCTCGTCCTGACTCGAATGCGAGGAAGCGTCGGAATTACAACGACGAAGCTCAAAGACTCGCGCACCACCCTCCCAATATCTATAAATAAACGCCTATACAAGACAGTTCGAGGCACCTTTGTAACGAGCAGCAACTCGTGAAATATACGATGCTCGTTGCGTCCGCGAAGAAACTTGTTCGTATAGGTACGCGTTCGTCGGACGTGCGTGACATCGATGCGTCAGAAGTTCGAGCGCGTGGCCGCGACACAGAAGTCCGCGCGTGCGCACTACCGAACACTGTGCGCGCCGCGCGCATGCGCGGTACGCGCGGTCCGAACAACTTCGGACCGGTCGGCGCGTCTCCCGGGAATGATTGAGCGTGCGCGTGACCGTTCGACGATACGAAATACGTGCATCATTATCGACGGCGACTTGACAATAGTCGTGCGTCAGATTCTTGGTACAACGACGAATTAAAACAATAAATTGTTTGTTTAAAAAAAAAAATAGGGTTCTCCCCCATTTTTTTTTCCCAATTTTCGGTTATGTTGATTGATACTTCTGTATAAATCAATATGATCGAAATATATGGGAACATTGATCGGTAAAGTAGATCGAACACGCTCGGAGACTTTTCTATGCAATACATTAACAAATACGTTGCGTATAAATATTTTTCAATTAAAAGAGACTTGTAAATTTAATTATACTTTTGTGTTTAGAAAGTCGAAAATAATATTCAAATTTTTGGTTTTTTTTTTATGTTTAAGCGTTTGAGAAAATGTTTGAACGTTTGAGAAAATGTTTAAACGTTTGAAAAAAATGTATAAAAGTTTGAGAAAATGTTTAAACGTTTGAAGAAATGTTTGCACGTTTGAAGAAGTTTTTAAAGACTTGAAAAAATGATGAAAAACTTGAAAAACTGTAACCAAATATCCAAAAATGTCCAAAAATATCCAAAAATATCCAAAAATATCCAAAAATATCCAAAAATATCCAAAAATATCCAAAAATATCCAAAAATATCCAAAAATATCCAAAAATATCCAAAAATATCCAAAAATATCCAAAAATATCCAAAAATATCCAAAAATATCCAAAAATGTCAAAAAAAGTCCAAAAAGCAATTGGCTCAAATTTCGAAAGACCGAGACACGTAACGACGACGCGTAAACGATGTAAGATTCTAATCCAGCCGTCACAGGCACCACGTTAAAAAAAAAAAAACAAAAATAAAAAATAAAAACAAAAACAAATTCAAAGTCGAGCGTTATCTGGCGCGCCATATTTACAAATTTTACAAGTTTAAACGTTACCCATATTACCGAAAAAAAAAAAAAAAAAAAAAAAAAACGATATAATTGTGCGAGCAGCGATGGGGAATATCCGATGGCCGGATACCGACATAGCGTAATGTGTTCTCGTTAACGAAGGAGGCAAGGTTCTTGATGCGTGTGTACGAGAAGTGTGACGGCATCGCCGGGAGGGGAGTAAGAGGGTGCAACTGGATACCTCGTGTGACATCCTGGTTCGCGACACCGTATCTTTTTCCCCGCTCGCTTTCTGCGGGCGCTCGGGCTCATCTTTTTCCGCGACGAATCCCGCAACCGCCCCGCACATCGCCGGTCTCGCACCGGACGCTCGTCAGTTGTATCTCATCTCGCCGCCCTCTCGTCACCGCCGATCTCCCGGTGTTACTTATCGCACTGGTTTACGTTTACCGCCGAGAAAAATCGCCGAGGGCATCGGTGGCGTATCCTCCAGTGTCACTTTTCGATCCTCGTCGCGTGTCTCGTTACACACTCTCGGAGATCTCCTCGTCCATCGAGCCGGACGAAAAATTCTACGAGCCTCGACATTTTATTTATTTTATTTTTTTCAGTCGCGACAAATTAATAATTATAATTAATTGTTAATTAAGTAAATCAAGTAAATTAAATAATAAAGTAAACTAAATAATTAAGTAAATTAATTAATAAATTGTTGAGAAAAGTAAACAAAAAAAACAAATATCAATAATTATGATTTTATTGATATTATTTGAAACGTTGAAGAAATGATAATATTGATTTTTATTATTGCATTTTTTTTCTTCAAATTTTTATCATATTATTTTTATTATTTTATTGTTGCGGTATATTAATGTTTTTAATGTAATTGATAAATTATTTATGTGTTCAAGATACATATTTCATTGCTTCGTAAGAAGACAGTTAAAAGAGTATTTAGAAAAAAAAAAAAAAAACACCGAAATTGTTAATATCAAAAATGAATTTTTTGATATTTTGAAGATTTTGAAGATTTACCCTCTTGGAGATTTATATTGTCATCGACCCTCACGAAAATTCGTCGAGTCTCCGTAACATTTCCTTTCCAATTGTGCGAAATTATTTTATGAAAAAAAAAAAAAAAAAAAAAAAAAATTATTATTAATTAATGAATGTTGTCAATACAATTAATATCAAATTATAATATCAATTATTATTGTCGTTATAATAATCATTGTATATAGCAGAGCTTGACAAAGTACCGACAAGTACTTCAAGCAAAGCACTTGAAGGATGTATAACAACTAAATCGAAGACGTATCGATTTAGTGAAGTGGTCGAAAGTCGAGTGAAGTTTCGATTTTATGCATAAAAAATCGTATTTTTGGGATTTAAATGGAAAATATTGGGCTGGGAGTAAAATAATTGTTATATTCGTGATCAGCGGGAAAAAGTACGTCGGATATAGCCTTAAAAAAATAAAAATAAAAAAAAATCGAATGAATTGTTTCTGCATAGAGTCGAAGAGCGTCGGAGTTTTTGTAGACAGCTCACTGGACCATGGAATGGTAACGATGGACCCATTAGTTCTCATCTCGTGGCTCCTCTCGTCGCGAGAGATATCGAATTGCAGAAGCTCCCTCGCGCCTGTGTCACGTTATACTTGTCGCTACCTTTTAGCGCGCGGTCCATCGTGGCTATCTTGTTCCAGGCTGTCGCGCGACCTCACTGTCCCGCACTCGACTATAATTTCGTCGTCGAATAGACGTGGCACAAACAAAACATGAAAGTGACTGTTAATATTACAACGTTCTTGAAAACGAATTAACAATATTTTTTAAATAATAATTTTTTATGTATATATATTTTTTTACAAAGTTGTAAGGTGATCGTTAAGTTCGTGACACGAATAGGGGTAATTTTTGGAAATTAATTCCGGAAAAACTACAAATGCGATATGATCAATTTTTTTATGTGTCTCTGTATACACTTTAAGGAGTGTCCAAAAAAAATGTCATTCAAAAATATCAATTATTCCGCCCAGTGTGTAAGTTCGTGTTCACTCACAAGAATCGTGTGCACCGGTGCAGCACGCATGAGTATCGACGCTGGAATTGAAATAGCGTGACGAGCGAAATAATTCATATTTTTTAATAAGAAAATTTACTCGCACTCCACGAGGTACCTTCAAATCCCAATAAAAAAATTAATAAAATTCGACCGATAGTTTGTCCGATATAAATTCCCAAAAGTCAAACATCAATTCCTCGACTCCCTCAAAAATGATCGAATGATCGCCCGGATTAAATTTAGCAATTAATTCCGGGCAAACTACAAATAGGATATAATTAATTTTTTTACATGTCTCTGTCTACACCTCAAGTAGTGCGAATAAAAAAATTCGTTAAAAAATATTAACTATGTCGCCGGTTATAAAATTTCGCCTCGACTCACAAGAATCGTGTGCACCGTCCGACCATCCCCGAATGTCAACGTCGCACTCCAAATTACCTAACGCCCAAAATAATCGATATTTTTTAACAAAAAAATTTACTCGCTCTCCTCAAGCTACACACAAGTCCCAATAAAAAAATCAATAAAATCCGGACCATAGCTTCTCCGGAATAAATTCCCAAAGATCGAGCTTCGACTCCTCGACTCACTCAAAACGACCGAACGATCGCTCAGACCCAAATTAAATTCGTGTTTTGCTCCACAGTTTGGAGAAGCGATTGGTTACACAGTTTTTGCCGATTCCTCAGGGCGGGGGGGGGGGGGGGCAAGGGGAAGGGGGAGGGGATAACGATACACATTATCCGCAGGAAATCCGTAGCTGGGGCGTCGATGTTGTACGACAAGCCTGTAATTATCGGATGAAGATGTTCCGAGGGGTCCGGCTCGAGGGTTGGCTGGACCTTCGGCTCGTGCGTCTTCTCGAGAGTCTCGAGAACCTCGCCGGTGCGGACCGGGCCGACGAGGGCTGACTAATTAGGACCGCGCGTTAGAGTCGGCGAGGAGCGGCTAACGATCGAGAGCTGAGACAATGGTAACGCCATAAATCTCGCTCCCCGCGCTTCCTCATTCCCGTCCCGTTCGTCCTCCTCGCTTCCGTGCCGTCCTCTTATTTTTCGCTAATTCCCGCGGTCAGAGAGCGAGTCATTATTTGCTCGCCACTTTTCCGCTTCGCTACCGTGGGTCAACGCTCCAAATGAGGGAAGAAAAAATACGACACGTTCGAATTACGTTGACATAGCTCCGGTTTTTTTTTTTTTTTTTTTTTTTTTTTTTTTTTTTTTTTACGACGATGAGGTAATCTTTCTGTGTAAAAAATTCACGAGCTTGCTCGCGAAAACCCCGAATTTAAAGGTGGCAAAATGCACTTCGTAAAAAAAAAGGTTTGTTTATTATTTCATTTTTTTATTACTATTAAGTTCGTTTAGTATTAATATCGATATTATTGTTATTGTTATTACAGCCGGCCGAAAGAGCTCGAAATTATTTTTTCGTTCTTTCGTTGAGGTGAATTTGGCGCTGTTAAAAATTTCTTTCGGAAAATTCATAAAATGTACATGAAGTTTTATGCATATACAGTGTATGAAATTTCATTTACACGTATGTAAGAATATTGCGTTACCGGTATATTAAAAACGATATTATTTTTATAATGTTTGTAATAATAATAACACAATTGTCACATACGGATGTGTTAATTTTCAATGACTTCACCGATAATTTTAATAAATAGATATTGCATTTAAGGTTATTGTTAAGTATATTGTTAAAAAAAATTATAAAAATTCAAATACAATATATGTGAATTCTAATTTCATATACCGAGGTTGTATATTTCATGTGAGTTTGTATATTAAACGTGTTGTAAATTTCATAATATTTTTAACGGCGCGTAATTTTTCGTTAAGTGAGCAATGGATTTTTTTTTTGTTGAATATATTTTTCAATGGAAATTCAATTGCGACGATCGAACGAGTGTGCCTACTTGTTATATTTTTTTTTTATTTATTATTTTTTTTCATCCTCCCGGTCGCTAAAGTTCGAGTGCGTGGGGGACATTAATTGGAGGCAGAACACGCAAGTCGAGAGGAAAAAAAAAAGAAGAAAAAAAAATTGCAGCTACGGTAAATAAAGCACAGTACTTGTCCCTGATTACGGGCGACTGGCTGCCTAATGCGCGCGTCTAACGGGCTGAGACCACTCGTTGCATCTCGTGTGGCTCCATTGAGGATCGAACGAGAATCCCGTGAGGAAGATTCGACAAGCAACATAGTACATGTGTAAATCGCATTCGCCCACACGCACACGCACACGCACACGCACACGCACACGCACACGCACACGCACACGCACACGCACACGCACACGCACACGCACACGCACACGCACACGCACACGCACACGCACACGCACACGCACACGCACACGCACACGCACACGCACACGCACACGCACACGCACACGCACACGCACACGCACACGCACACGCACACGCACACGCACACGCACACGCACACGCACACGCACACGCACACGCACACGCACACGCACACGCACACGCACACGCACACGCACACGCACACGCACACGCACACGCACACGCACACGCACACGCACACGCACACGCACACGCACACGCACACGCGCACGCACACGCGCACGCACACGCGCACGCGCACGCGCACGCGCACGCGCACGCGCACGCGCACGCGCACGCGCACGCGCACGCGCACGCGCACGCGCACGCGCACGCGCACGCGCACGCACACGCACACGCACACGCACACGCACACGCACACGCACACGCACACGCACACGCACACGCACACGCACACGCACACGCACACGCACACGCACACGCACACGCACACGCACACGCACACGCACACGCACACGCACACGCACACGCACACGCACACGCACACGCACACGCACACGCACACGCACACGCACACGCACACGCACACGCACACGCACACGCACACGCACACGCACACGCACACGCCGGTCGTCGGTGAAAATATTTATCCGTTCGCGATTTCGCTGAGGTCGCTCGGTTTATTATTGTGAAACTCGGAGCGAGATAAAGGGACAGAAAGAAAAAAAAAAAAAAAAGAGACTTGCTCTCGAGGCGCTTCGTTCACGCACTCGTAACAAGTGTCTACACATACTCTAGCCCGAGCGAGTATACCGAGTGCGGGCTCTTTAAATCTCTGCCCTCTCCTCGTCCTCCGCAGGACGATAATTAATTAGCGAGGCACTTGTCGCGCTCTCTCGACGTACGACACTCGTTATCGTCAATCCGCGACTCCTTATTTTCCTCACGATTTGCGGCCGATAATTGTTCTTGCTCACGGCATGAGGAAAGCAAAACGGTCGGCGGACTTTCTCGTGAATGATACTCGCAAAAACGTATGAATATGAGGAAGCAATGAGGAAGTTAACAACGCAATGGTACAAAGATGAGGAAGTTTTCCGCATGATGGTGCAAAAATGAGGAAGCAATGAAGAGATTATCTGCGGGAAGGTGTAAAAGTGAGGAAGCAATGGGGAAGTTTTCCGCGTGATGGTACAAAAATGAGGAACCAATGAAGAAAAAAGTGAGGAAGCAATGAGGAAGTTATTCGCGGAACGGTACAAAAGTGAAGAAGCAATGAGGAAGTTAACCGCATGATTGTTCAAAAGTGAAGAGGCAAGGGGGAAGTTATCCGCAGGATTGCCCAAAAGTGAGGAGACCGCCTCGTGGTAAGTATGAGGAAGCTATGTGCGAAAATGAGGAAGTAATGTGCAAATTATTTCGCACCCTTTGCAAAAATTTGCCCGCGTTGAAAAGTGAGGAGGTCATATCCAAGATGAGGAGGCCGTTAAAAAAAAATGAGGAATCGATGGGGAAAATTACTTTAGACCAGTCAGAGGAAGTTATCCGTAAGATGATAAAAAAAGTGAGGAAGCCGCGATCAAAGTGAGGAAGCTCCGTGCAACATGAGGAATCCATATGCGAATTACTGTGGACTTTTTGAGAAAACAATATTTATCGACGAGACGATAAAAAAAAAAAATTCGAAAGTCATGTCTAAAATGAGGAAGCCCCGTGCAAAGATGAGGAAGCAATGTACAAATTACTTTGGATATATCGTTGGAGTTACGCGAGAGATGGTGAAATGTGACAGTCACGTCAGAAAAGAGGAATTTCCTGAAAAATGAGGAAGCGTCGACAAAAATGAGGAAGCACCGATAAAACAAAAAATGACGAAGCCGCGCGTAAAATAAGAAATCAATGTGCAAATAGCTTTGCAACCTCTGCAGAAATCATCGAATGGCGAGGAAGCGGTGTTACAAAAATGAGGAAGCCGTCTGCAAAAAAAAAAAAAAATACAGTTTCGCACCGTTCATTGACAATTTTTTTGCGAAAAATGAAAAGATATACGAGTCTCATCGCAAGTGAAGTTCGCCGGTCCGTCTCGGCCCGCTCGGGCACGACTGCGACGTACCTACTCACTTGCACATCACCGGTTCGTCCACGTAAATTATACGCGGTCTGCGTACTTACCAGAAGTACAACGAACGGGGCACCATACACCGTCCGTCCATACACTCTACGTGACCCATTGTCATTGTAATGATCCGACGTTTTTGATTTATTTTATGACACCGCATAAACGCAACGTTAAACGGCTCGTGGCACTGTGCGAGCTTGCGGTCCAGTCAACTACTCTGCCACTGTGTCTCTCTAGACTGGACGCATAAATTCACGGAGATATCATGCGCGAGCTTTACAAGAACAAAAAAAAAAATTTAATAATGTGACATTTTTTTTTTTCATTACTTTAGTCGAGAACGTCAAATTTATGAAAAAAAAAAGGAGAATAGTAAATCGCTACCCAGAGTCAATGCTCTGGAAAATAATAATTAAAAATTAAATAAAAAAATAAAAATGAAAGTCAAATAAGACAAAAATTGTCTTAAATTATCGAACTCTTTTGATGGATCGACGATTTGTTTTCAGTCGGCGTTTTGTCTTGGCAATATTGTTAATACGCTTTTTGAATTTTGCATTTTTCCACCTATTTTTTTCATATAAAAAAAAAAAAAAAATTCAAAGTAAATTTAAAACTCTGAAAAAATTCATACCTATTCAGAAAAATGAAAGAATACTTTTCATTTTTTTAAACAGTGGGTTTCGAGAAATTTGTTGACCAATTTTTTTTTTCATCCGTTTGTTAATGACATTTTGGAATTATCATAATGCAATATTAATCTTGTCAGTACCTTTGATATGCTTGAATTTTTTTCAGATTTTTATATCATCGAGAAGTATTTGCAATTTTATCTCATTTTTCTCGAACTTATGCGAAATTAACACCAAGCGACAGAACTACCTCAATTTCATAATCAATTTCATATTCACTTTCATATTCAATTTCATATTCAATTTCATATTCAATTTCATATTCAATTTCATACTCAATTTCATATTCAATTTCATATTCAATTTCATATTCAATTTCATATTCAATTTCATATTCAATTTCATATTCAATTTCATATTCAATTTCATATTCAATTTCATATTCAATTTCATACTCAATTTCATATTCAATTTCATATTCAATTTCATATTCCATTTCATATTCCATTTCATATTCAATTTCATATTCAATTTCATATTCAATTTCATACTCAATTTCATATTCAATTTCATACTCAATTTCATATTCAATTTCATATTTCATCGAGAAGTATTTGCAATTTTATCTCATTTTTCTCGAACTTATGCGAAATGAACACCAAGCGACAGAACTACCTTAATTTCATATTTAATTCCATATTAAATTTCATATGTGATTTCATATTTACTTTCATATTGAATTCCATGTTTAATTTCATATTCGTTACTCGAGACTCTTGACCACTCGTACTTCGCAAACCGGCGCGTTCGGCTCGCAGTAAAAAAAAAAAAAAAAGACAAACTGTCGGGTAGCGAGTAAGTTCGAGCAAACACTGGTCCTAATTAGTCGTGCGTTAAAATCATCGGGGGGGCGGGGGGGGGGCGTGAAACTCGGTATTGAATGCCGTCCGCACACTCGAGGCGCTTCGAAAATCGTTGTGTGCACAAAAACCGATTCGGCCGAGCCAATGGACCGTCGGGCGAAGAGCGCGCGAGCGTGCGCGAGTCGTGTGTCGCTTGCCGAGAGAGGCTTCCGAAGTCCAAGTGCTCCGTGTACGTGACGTTGCCGGGCTAAAGGACCGGGCTCCCAGGAGCCGCGGCAGCGTCGACGAGTGTTTGCCGATCGCTCCGAGGCTCGACGAGGGACCGGCGGAGAAGAAGCGCGCTACTCGTTTCTCATATGTCCGGCCCGGCAATGCCGCCCCGACAGGAGAAACGAGTGTGTTTGCTATCGCCCGTTCGCTCGCTGAACATCGTCTCGCCTCGTGTGTACGGATACGTGGTTTTGTCAGCCGGCGAGAGCCGGTGGCAGAGAGGAACGAACCATTCCGCATACGGACGCGTCGATCACTTTCGGTTTCGCGAGGCCAAATTTCGACGCCTTTTTTCGTCGGCGAGGAAACTTTTTTTTTTTTTTTTTTTTTAGGTTTTTTGCAAAGGCGTTCGAAATGTTCCAAATTGTCGAATCATATTTTGAAATAAAAGAAAATGGGCGTATGTGTGCGTCTCAGGAATGTAAGACTGAGCCGTCTGTAACACGAGAACGACTTTTTGCGTTATTTTTTTTATGAGGAAAAGTAGTTTTTTTTTTAATTTGGCCATTTTTTAAGGGATAAAAGTATATTTTTTTTTTGTTTGGGTATTTTCAAACGCGAAAAACTATTTTTTTTTTAATATGGTCGTTTTTAGACGTCGAATTTTTTTTTTTTATTTCTAATTTTTAAACGGACAAGAGGATTTTTGAGAATTTGTGCATTTTCAAACGTCCGAGACTATTATTTGTCGTTATCATTGTTGCATAAAATTATTATAATTATATCATCATTATTATTATCATAAAAAATCCCGTCCTTTTAAAATCTGTTTTAACAGAAGTCAAACGTTAATAATAGAAATGTCAATACTCGTGCTGCCTCGTAGCCATACAAATTTCTTAAACTTCATTAAAGTTAATCTAACAAATATTCTTTTGCCAGAAATTTAATAATAAAAATTTTTTTCATCCCAAGTTAGATTCTATAATAATTCTCTTAAATTTTCTTCAAGTTAATTTAACAAATAATTTTTTACTAAAAATTTCAATACTCCGTAACAAAAATATCAAGAATAATGAATTTTCAAAAATATCACCAAGCCTACTTCATCCCTTGTCATTTATCATCATTATTATTATGTCAATGTAATTTATCTGTACTTCCGTCTCTTGCGCACCTTTCGGGAGCCAATTTTTTTTTTTTTTTATTATAATAATTCGTAACTAAAACTTCCGAATCTCACGAAAAGTCGACTGGACGAGGGAGTAAGTGGAGAAAAAAAAAAAAAAAAAAAAAACCTTGTATATTCCGGTAGTTCATAATACAGCTTCCGGTCAAGCTCTCCACCTCTGCACAGTTTCTCGTTTCATACATAAATCTCGTCTCATTGGTCCCCCCCCCGTCCGACCCCTCGCGCACTCTCGCTCGCACTCTTTGTGCCTCTCTCTCTCTCTCTCTCTCTTACACGCTCTCTCGCGCCATATACTATATTTCACACGGCGATCCATCACGGGAATTAGAATTGGCCGGCTACCTTGGGTGGGCCCCCGTTTCGCGATGCCAGTCCGGTTGTTACCGCCGGTTATCCGTACCTCGTATTATCCCGTCCGGTTATTGCACGCATACACACACACATACACACAGAGAGCCATACACATAAATACACGATATATGTAGATTCGGAGCTGATAAACACAACGGCGCATCTCGCACCGCTTCGACTCACTAAAAGAGCGGCGAGATCCGCCCTTCTGATTCTCAGCTCTGCGATATCTGCACGTATGCATTCATTCACATCTCTTCATGTGTAAATATATATATATATATATATATATATATATATATATAATTTGTATTATCCTGTCCGGTTATTGCACACATATATACATACACACACATAGAGCCATACAGATAAATACACGATATATGTAGACTCGGAGCTGATAAACAGAACGGCGCATCTCGCACCGCTTCGACTCACTAAAAGAGCGGCGAGATCCGCCCCTTTGATTCTCAGCTCCGCGACATCGATACCTATCCACGGCTTTACACATGCAAACATCTATACACTTATAAATATACCTCACCTTATATTACACATTGCACTATATACATATTACATATATATATATATATATATATATATATATATATATATATATATATACACATCAGGTGACATATTTAACTCCTCGTAAAACCAATGCCCTAAACGGACATTGATTTCCAATCAATGCAATCGATCTAAGCAAATATTAAGTTTCAGTATAGTAAAAAAAAAAAAAAAAAAAAAAAATTCTTTTTGAACTCTTCCTCTACACATAAATAATCTCTATACAGTGAATCGCCCTCGAAAATCATAACGACACAGTGTAGCGACACTCCCCCCCCCCCCCCTCTCCCAACCCACTACGATGACAATGTCCAAATAGGTCGGCTCGCAAAGGAATTTATTGTCGTTCGAAGCCGCGAGCTCGCGGCCGTGCACTCGCCGAACCGCGAGCAGGAGAGTGTGTTTGGACCCGCAATAAAGCGTCTCTGCCATAAGGTGGGGGGGGCGGGAGGGGGGGGGGGGGGGGAGTTATGGCGGTGAGGTTGGTTATGGCTCGCGCACGCTCTCTCACTATGGAACTACCGTTCTCTCTCGCCGCGCCGAGCAGACACGGTGGGACACACACGGACACACGTGCGGGAAGGAACGCCACGTGTGCCACTCGTTGCAGGCCGTACACCCACCTCGGCAGCGGGGAGCGCGGCTGATTTACCGCCGGCGACGGCCGCTCTTCGGACTCTTGCTCTCACTCTCTCTCTCTCTCTCTCTTTATGCCCCACCCAGGAATGCCGCAGTTTGCGCGAGATGTTTTTTTTTTTTTTTTGAGCGAAGAAAAAAATTGTAAAAAAGAAAAAGATGGAAATGGAGAGCAAGAAGTGGTAATAATCCAGACGGAGGGGGGGGGGGGGGGGGGGGGGGGGGGGGGGGGGATGAAAAAAGGCGAATCGGGAGAGGGTGGAAATAAAATTAAAATGGGATAGAGGGAAGAATATTTGTTATTACTTAAAATGTTTTTTTTTAAATTATTATTATTATTATTTTTTTTGATAGAAAAATATTATAGAAAATATGGAAATGGAGGGCAAGAAGCGGTAATAATCCAGCCGGTGGGAGGGGGGAATGAGAAAACCCGAATCGGGAGAGGGTAGAGATAAAATAAAAATTGGATAAAGGGACGAATATTTGTTATCACTTAAAATGGTTTATTTTTTATGTATTTATTTTTTTTTTTTTTTTGACAGAAAAATATTTTAGAAAATATGGAAATGGAGGGAAAGAAGTAGTAATGATCCAGTCGGGGGTTCGGTGAAATACAGGCGAAACTGGAGAGGACAGAAATAAAATGAAAATGGGAGGTTTGAGGGAAGAATATTTATTATTTTTTTAAAAATGCTTATGTTTTCATTAATTTTTTTTTTTTTTTTTTTATAGAAAAAGATATTTAAAAAGATGGCAATGGAGGGCACGAAGTGGTAATAATCCAGCCGGCTTGGTGGGCGGGGGGGGGGGCATGGTGGATGGAAAAAAAGGCTTATCGGGAGAGGGAAGAAATAAAATGAAAACGAGAGAGTAGAGGGAAAAATATTTTTTATTATGTAATTTTTTTTGTTTTGCATGGCCTGCGGGGAATCGGAGACTCCCCGGCGCGGATACGAGAAACGTTATTACCGAGAAGGACCGATATTCGACTCATTTCCGTTTTGAAATTGGCCGGAGGTTTTTTTTTTTTTTTTTTTTAAATATATTCGATTCCTTTTTTTTAAGCCCGACCGAAGTGTTTGAATTCTTGTGCCTGACATTTACGCGAAGTTATAATTATTATAAATATTATTATTATTGTTATTACTATTATTATTATCATTATTATTATATGGAAATAAATTGCGTCATCGAGAGAAGTATTTTTTTTTTGTTTTCTCACTGAAATATTTGTGATGCCTCCAAGAAATTAGCGCCATTGTTTTGACGTGAGGAATTCAATATTTGTGGAAAAACAAAATTTTCACGACAAACCGAAAACTTTCGACTTTCTTTGTTTTTGGGTGAAATTTGACGAAGGTTCGACGAGGACCTTCGTCGAATTTCACAAATTTTCTCGGTTTGCCCGGAAAACAAAAAAAAAAATTAAAATTTCTCGCTTCGCTCATTTGAATTCCGGAAAATTTGTTGTCCACCGCCGTTTCGGCGATTAGTCGAGTTGCGCGACAGTGGAAAAACGGAGCGAAACCCGTGTCGATGCGGGCGACCCGTCGGGACGAAATTTCTCGGACCTCGTGAAATTATGCAAGAACCCTTCGAGAGGCCGCAAATGAGGAACTCGAATTCCGTGGCCCGTCACGCTTCTTACACCTGTAGCGGCTCGACGACTCCCCGGAGCCGTGGACCGGCGAGACGGACGGGAGGCGAAAGGAGAGAGCACGAGAAAAGGAAAGGAGTGTTTATATATGTGTATATATATATATATATATATATATATATATATATATATATATATGAGGCATTCCGTATCAATTCAGCCACCGAAAACAAAAAAATTCTAAAAATTAGTTCTAGTGGTTCCGATGGGTGGAGCAAATTACAAATTTTTTGAAATTTTTTCTGCCAAAATATACCAATTTTGGGGATTTTTTTTTTGCCGAAATATACCGATTTTTTTTTTTTTTTTCTCTAGAGACATCGATACGATTAATGAGATTAAACTAAAGAGCTCCCTATACGAAAGGAGATCGAATGATTTAATATTGCAGATTAAATCATATTTTTATTTGATTAATTTTCATTTAAATATTACAAATTAAAAGAAAAAAAAAAGAAAAATTGTAATATTTCTGCAGGAAAATTTTCAAATTCTTTGAAATTTGTTTTATCCATTGTGACCACCGAGTCTGATTTTTAGAAATTTTTTGGGTTTTTATAAATTTTTCTAGGATTATTTTATTTTTTTTTTTGTTTTTCGAGAATATTTTTTGGCACCACTGAGTGATCTTTAGAATTTTTTGGAGCCGTTTTAAATTTTTTTAGGATTTCCTTGTTTTTTGTTTTTCGAGAATATTTTTTGGCACCACTGAGTGATCTTTAGAATTTTCTTGAGCCGTTTTAAATTTTGTTAGGATTTCCTTGTTTTTTGTTTTTCGAGAATATTTTTTGGTACCACTGAGTGATTTTTAGAATTTTTTTTGAGAATTTTTTTTTTTTTTTTTCGCTCGATGAATTGATACGGAATGCCTAATATACGAAGGATTTATCGGCGAGGAGGGGTGGGGCTGGCCGGAGTGTCTCTGGAATCCCGAACTCCTGGTTATCCTAATGTGACACGTCGGACCGCTCTCGGCCGCAGCCTCCCGTTGGCTCCAGAAAAAAAAACTTTACACGGGCAGCTCCTCCCTGGCCGTAACCGGCCGGTTTGCCTCTCCTCGGGGCCGTCCGGTTCACGCCGATGACCCCGACTTTTTTTTTAAATTTATTATTTTTATATTTAAAAATTTTTATTTTTTTTTATTTATTTTCTTTTTGTATTTTTTTTTTTTACACCGTTCTCGCGACACGTGTTTCCAGCAGGCCAGACACGATTTTTCTCACACCGTGAGACGCGCCGAATTGAAAAGAGAAATTCAAATTTTTGTAAAAATCGTGCAAAGTGATTTTCAGATGACTTCGTCAATTTTTACGGTTTTGCGCATAAATTTCTCGCTGACAAATTTCGTTGCTTGATTTTAGATTCCTCGTAGTGGAAGGTCTGATTAAAATAAAATTTTCAAAAATTGAAGAGTAATATGTTTTTCTAAAAGTATAATAATAAATTCGAATTGGCATTTTTTTTTTTTTTTAAATTTTTTTTTTATTGGATTTTTTAATTGAGCAGAGAAAAACCATGTGCAAATGTCTTTGCCCCTTTTTTTTTTGTAACTAACAAAAATGGCTGCGTCTCATAAAATTCTGAACGTCAAAAAATTGAGACCAGAATTTATTTACAGGAAATGGCATAGAAAAATTTTTGGATTTCTTGTTTTGAGGCAATTTTAAATCTATTCTTCGCCGCTGATTATAAAACCATAACTGACATTACTATTTGCATGATACTTGATTCAGAGACTCGTGTCAGGCGTGAGAAAGGAATTTTTTTTTTTCAAAGAATTCAAAATTTTCAATATCCCATAAAATTAAAACGGTTGAATAAATCTTTGCCAATTTTAATACGAAACACTGTACAGTGTTAATCCATCAACGTGACGAATTTAAGCTCGAGTACCTCAATTTTTACTCGATTTTCAATCGCTTCCGGTAATTCAATCGATCTGCAAATAGAATAAAATTAACATTTCAAGTTTTATTAATTTTTTTGGCATTTCGCTTGAACACTGTAAAAATAAATTGTATATTTAATGTACTGAAACTTCAATTTTGCTTTCATCACTTACATTAACTGAACGTTAATGTACTTGTTTTTTTTTTTTTTTTGCAAAATTAAAATACCAGATATTAAAAGTAGAAAAATATTGCCTGAAATTTTCAAAAATTTTAATTAAAAAAAAAAAAATAAAAAAAAATTACCGTGAAATTGCACATGTGTATGAAATTTCAAAAACAGTTTATGTAAAACCTTCTTCCGTCATTTTTTTTTTTAAAGACCATAAAATGACTATTGAAGCTTGTACCGTTGAAAAATGACAGTAATTTTTTTTTTTTTTTTTTCGAAAATTTCATCGTAATTTTTTCTCCGGTAATTTTTTTTTTCCGACGGTAAAACGAACCTTCCTCCATTTCGGTGGAACCTTGAGGAGAAGGTCGCACCTGCGAGGGTGAGGTCGACGCATCCGTGAGCCGCGATAATATTTTTTTTCTCCTCGGACTACGAATATCTAATGAGCGCAGCATACATATATACATATATATATATATATATATATATATATATATATATATATATATATATATGTATATATATAATTTTAAAAAAATATAATTTTTTTTTTTTTTTTTCATCGACTTCCCACGTATATTCCACGTCGAATATATACTACGGCTGCAAACGCGTTCTCGCCGAGGTGAACACAAACTATCTCACCTTCGGCTCTTTTCCACTCGCCTAGCTAAGCCGGGTCAGAGTCGCTCGCTGGCCGAGGGGAGCTCGTAAATTAGATTTTTTCGCTCGTGATTTGTGGCGCCTGGCTCGCTTTTTGCCATCTCGCGATAATATTTCTGGCGAACCTTAACGTCGCAAAAAAAAAAAAAAAAAAATTAATTTAATTATAATATTTAATACAAGAAAATTTAACGGGAATTTACTACTAATATTGATTATCAGAAAATTTAACAAGAATGTAATATTAATATTTAATATCAGAAAATTTAACAGTAATGTAATATTAATATTTAATATCAGAAAATTTAACAGCAATGTAATATTAATATTTAATATAAGAAAATTTAACAGGAATGTAATATTAATATTTAATATAAGAAAATTTAACGGGAATTCAATATTAATATTTAATATAAGAAAATTTAATAATAATTTACTATTAATATTTAACGATCCTTTAAAATTAATTAAAAAATGTGAATAGCCGCGACAAAGTGTCTCTCGTCGTCGACTCGATACGACCCAATTTTTTTGGGCCCCCTCAAATCGGCTAAAGATTAAAACGACACAGTTTTTTTTTTATATGGGAACGTCGTCTCTTCATTAATTGATACGAATCTCCAGCTTCCGGACGAGTCTCTCGCTCGGGTGCCTCATATAACGAGACAAATTAAATTTGAGATACAAAAAAAAAAAAAAATTATAAAAAAAAATGAAATAAAAAAAAATAAAGGAGAGAAAATGTGTAGTGGCTTAAAATATTCCGCCCGCTCGAGGAGAGTCGCGTTGCCGGAGGCCCGGCGTCATCATCAGCGGGCTCCAGGTAGAGGAGCTGGTTATTAAATATACCTGCCGCCGTATGGTGATGCTGCAGCATCGGCCAAGGAGAACGAAAAAAAAAAATAACAAAAATAAAATGAAAAAAAAAAAAAAAAAATTCTCATGAATCATTACCAGTCCCGTCTATATTTAGAACGTAAAACGAATAAATTTCGGCGTTAAATTATGTATGACGAATAATTCGAACGCTCCCCCCCCTCCGCAGTTCCAGGTGTGACTATGAAAATTCGCGAAAAATTTAAAGTGCGGCGCAAGGTACAAGTTCTTGATGAACTTTTTGTTTTGTTTTGTTTTGTTTTTTTTTTTTTTTTTTAGTGGCCCGAGGCAGTGTAACGCTAATATTGAGCGCCGCTCTGGCCGGAGCTTCTCGTCTTGTCTGCAGTTCTGAGCTCTCGCTAGCGGTAGCTTTGACCCATGGCTGTTACGGAGAGTGTTCCGAACGAGGAAAGCTTGGACGAAAGGGTATTCGCATCAATCCTATTCAGCCGTAGAATTTGTCTAGAGACGCTTGGACTCGGGGATGAACGGAGAGGCAATAACAGACCAAAGACTGGGCTGGGTAGAAGCTAGTTAAAAGAACTGGACGGCTAGTTGAGAGTACCTAATTAGGAAAACTGGGCAGCGGCTAGACAGTACGTAGTTGAAAAAAAAAAAAAAAAAAAAAAAAAACTAGAGTCAGAAGAGAATAATTAGGTCATCTGGATAGTCACTGATTAATACGTAGTCTGGAGAACTGGACAGCTGCTAGACAGTGTCTGGTTAGGAAAATTGGAGTGCCACGACACATTACCAAGTTGCGAGAACTGGGCAGTCACTGAACAATAGTTAGGAGGACTGGACAGCAACTAGTCACGAGAACTGGACATCCACTGGACAATAGTTAGGAGAACTGGACGGAGACTAGACACTACCTAGTTAGGAAGACTGAAGAGCAACTGTACAGCACCTTGTTAGGAAGACTGAACAGCACCTAGTCATGAGAACGGGACATCCAGTTCCTAGTCATGAGAACTGGGCACCCAGTTCCTAGATAGCACTAGATAGTACCTAGTCAGGAAACTCTAGTGTACCTAGTCATGAGAACTGGACATCCAGTTCCTAGATAGTACTGGACAGTACCTAGTCAGGAAAACTGTAGTGTACCTAGTCATGAGAACTGGACATCCGGTTCCTAGATAGCACTAGATAGCACTTACTTAGGAAAACTGTAGTATACCTAGTCATGAGAACTGGACATCCAGTTCCTAGATAGCACTAGACAGTACCCAGTTAGGAAAACTGTAGTGTACCTAGTCATGAGAACTGGACATCCAGTTCCTAGATAGCACTAGATAGTACCTAGTTAGGAAAACTGTAGTGTACCTAGTCACGAGAACTGGACATCCAGTTCCTAGATACCACTAGATAGTACCTAGTTAGGAAAACTGTAGTGTACCTAGTCATGAGAACTGGACATCCAGTTCCTAGATACCACTAGACAGTACCTAGTTAGGAAAACTGTACAGTACCTAGTCATGAGAACTGGAAATCCATTTCCTAGATAGCACTAGATAGTACCCAGTTGGGAAAATTGCATAGTACTTGGTCATGAGAAGTCACTGGACAATAGTTAGGAAAAATGGACAGTCACTGTACAATAGTTAGGAGGACTGGACAGCAACTAGACCGTACCTAGTTAGGAAAACCGTACAGCGCCTAGTCATGAGATCTGGCCGTCCACTAAAGAGTACCCAATCGGGAAAGCACGTCACGAACATCCACTGGCCAATACCCAGTCAGGAAAATCAATCCGAATTCAGGAATTCCCAACGGTTCGATCAAATGAATGTTCACCGAAGCGTTTCAATTCGCTCCTTACCGTATCAAACGCCCCGTAATGTCGCGCTCTTAATGCACCTCACCGTTCTGACAATGTCACAGCTCATTAACCGCCCCGTGTGTCGATGCCGTACACACGAGCAGTTACAAACTTCGACGAACGCGACGTCGAAGTGGAAACCGAAGCGCGAGCCACGCTTCTCATACCTAAAGTCTCGTGGCGTGTGCGCCGAGCTCGCACTCGTGACTCAAACTCAAAGGTTCCCTTCTGAAAGCTGCTCGAGAAAAGTCGACCTTTTTTTTTTCTTTCTTTCTCTCGAGTTTAATATTATTATTATTATTATTATTATTTATTAAACTCAACCAATAATCGGGGCAAAGTGAAAAATTAATTGCCAAGCTCGCGAAGAGTTTCATTAAGGATTGTCACGATTGTTCATCGAGTAACAAAACAGTTCGAGAGTTCTTGATGGGAGTTCTCTTTCAATAAATTTCACTCTTCACGATCGGTCGACTCGCAATAAAAATTAGAATCATTTTTTTTTTTTTTTAATTTTCTTTTAGCTCGGTCGCGTGTTTCTTTCGCTGCCGCGATTGATTTAGGGTTCTTCTCGCGTCGTTTCGACGCGCCGTTAACCCGTTAAGTGGCGCATTGTGCTGAACTTTGCCGCGCCTCGTTGCGACAATGTTTTTTTTGCCGGCTTTGTTTTTGCACGTTCGACCGCGTGACGAAACAACTTTTACGCTCTCTTGATTTTTTTTCTTTTTTTTTTTTTTTTTAACGCTTTTCGTCGTTTATATCGCCGAGCGAAATAGAAAAAAAAGGCAAAGTTTCTCGATGAACTGGGAAATTTTTGCCGAGGCGAAACGCTCATTGTTGCATCAAGAAAAATAAGTTATTTGACGCCCACCGTTTATTTCATTTAAGTAAAATATTCATTTTATCTAAATAAATATTTATATGATTTAATTAAATATTTCTCTGATTTAAATAAATATTGTCAATTTTATGTCAATTTTTCGATCTCACACGCTGAGATTTTTCAATTAATAAAAGAAAATTTCATATTTAACTTGCTTCGTCACAGAGGAGGCGATGTTTTCGTAAAAAAAAAAAAAAAAAAAATTGAAATTTTATTTTCAGAGTACTTAAAATAGAATATACAATATAAAATAAAATATAATTTTTATATTGTATTATATTTGATGAATGCGTGCATGTGTGAGTGAACCGACCAGCCGTTTTGCATTAGAGTCAGACACGGCGTTGACGTTGAAAAAATGTTGAAAATTGAAATTTTCAACCTTTACAATAACATTTTTATTGTCAAAAAATAAATACAGCCTTTTTTAAAAGATGAATCAAGCAGCTTAATATATATATATATATGTATATATATGCGAAATACATACATAAAAAATACATATACTATATATAAACATATATTTATATATAATATATAAAATATATAAATATATAGATATACTAAAAAGTGTAAATTTTTACCCTAACTTTTGGTTCCCTTACATAGCATTGCTCAACGATAATATTTTATTCACATCAAATTTCAATGTTTATTCAATAAAAAAAAAAAAAAAAAATCAAATTTTTTGTTTTTTTCATTAAATACAAAATTACACAAATAAAAAAAGGACAATGCATAAATTACTCTAAGATTAAAAAAAAAGCAACAAAAAATTTTAAAAAATATATAGTTCCCCCCCCCCAAAAAAAAAAAAAAAAAAAAAAAAAACCTTATCGCGATATTGCCCGTGCCGTCGAGATTTGCAGTCGTTGCGAATCGAAAGGTGTGGATGCTCAACGAGACGGAAACGAAGCGAGACGCTCCGCACCGTGGCGAAGAGCAGCCGAGAACCGACTTTTACACACACACACACACACACACACACACACACACACACACACACACACACACACACACACACACACACACACACACACACACACACACACACACACACACACACACACACACACACACACACACACACACACACACACACACACACACACACACACACACACATATGTATATATATATATATATACATATATATATGATACAGAGATAGTTAGGGAAAGGAGTTGCAGGGAGTCGAGACGGAACTCGAAGCAGTCGCATCTGAAGGGTTGTGCAGACGATGCCGCGTGGATGCGCCTCAATTAATTTGCGAGGAGTGATGCGGAGCGGATTCGAGTCGGTTGCTGCATCTTCTCGGCATCGGTCTCGGTCGCTCACGTCGGTGAGGGGTGTTGCGAGTGAGAGAAGCTGCCGTGTTAATACAGTGGAGATAAAAACAGTGGAAGTGCGAAACGCGCTTCCGCGAAGCCGCGCCCGTTTCACGCCCTTTCTGCTCGCACGGAAATTCTTCGTTTCTTTTTTTTCTCTTCGCTTATCCCGGGGGTGCACTTAATTGCGAGTTTTAAGTAATTAGTACACCCTCCCCTCAGGCAGAGCCGCGCAGACTTATTTTTTATCTCGACTCCTTGTGCTCGACTCGCTTTTCGCACCGGCGCTGTCATCGCCGAGTTTCTTTACTTGAATTTCTTTTTTGTTTTTTTTTTTTAGCTCCGAGTCGCCGTTTTTGTCGCAGCTTTTCTTACGAGGTTGGATATGGGGAGAAGAAAAAAAAAAATTGTGAATTAAATTTGCAGCATTTTGTTTGCTTTTTTGTTGTTGTTGGAATTTCGTTAACGAGGTCGCATAGAATCGTCGAGAAAGTTCGTCGAACGGAGAAACGATCATTATGAGTATTTTGCTGAGTGTTTTGCTGAGTGTTTTGCCGAGTGTTTTGCTGAGTGTTTTGCTGAGTGTTTTGCTGAGTGTTTTGCTCAGTGTTTTGCTGAGTGTTTTGCTGAGTGTTTTGCTGAGTGTTTTGCTGAGTATTTGCTGAGTGTTTTGCCCAGTGTTTTGCTGAGTGTTTTGCCGAGTGTTTTGCTGAGTGTTTTGCTGAGTGTTTTGCTGAGTATTTTACTGAGTATTTTGCTGAGTATTTTGCTGAGTATTTTGCTGAGTATTCAGCAAGATATTCGGCAAGATATTCGGCAAGATATTCGGCGAGATATTCGGCGAGATATTCGGCGAGATATTCGGCGAGATATTCGGCGAGATATTCGACAAGATATTCGGCAAGATATTCGGCAAGATATTCGGCAAGATATTCGGCAAGATATTCGGCAAGATATTCGGCAAGATATTCGGCAAGATATTCGGCAAGATATTCGGCAAGATATTCGGCAAAATATGCACCGTAGATATTTTTCCCATGAAAATTTCCATGAGCACACGCACCGGTACTCGCACCTTTTTATTTTCAGGTAGCATTTCATTCGACTGCCTCACGAGCCCGATGCAGCAATCTATGCGCAACCCGTCCATATTATACTCAAGCACCCGCGACACCGCGCGATTGCTGCCTCGTTGCATTCGCGCCTACGAGAGCGTGAGCATCGTACGCAACCGTACGACACCGCTGCAGGGTGTCGATGACGTCGAGTGCATGCTTCATCATAAATGCAACACTACCGCCCCCCCCCCCCCCCCCTCAGAATTTCTCTCAATCCTCGAATCAACGATTTCGCAACTGCACGTCTCAATACACACATACACACACGTCTACATATATAAATATATCTATATATATATGTACATATATATACACATATTATTGACCCCCTCTGACCCTATCCCCCCGCCCCCCCCGCCGATTCTTGACACGGTGGCAAAATCTTTTTATATTATAGAGAAAAAAAAAACAGTGACATTTTTTTTTTTTTAATCAGTCGATTATTGCTTATTATATCGCTTGACCTTTTTTAGATTCGGCACTGCATTTTTGGGAGTTTTTTTTCAGATTTTTCCTGTTTTTTTTTTTTTATTTAAAAAAGAAATAAAAACTCTTCAGAAAAATTGGAAACAATTGTTCATAAGACAGTGTTGCATATAAAAATGATCGAGCGATAGCCCATAATGGACGGAAGGGTCAGACTCGGGTCGATTTGGTATGGAATACCACATATACATATACATATACATATACATATACATATACATATACATATACATATACATATGAATATACATATATGCGTATGCATATGGATATACGTATAGATGTATAGATATGTCTATCCATAGAGGCGAAAGGGTGTTCGGATGCTAATGAGCAATTGGTAATTAACAGGACGAGCGGAGATCACCGTATTCAGATCGTCCACCGGGACCCGGCAGCGTCGAGCACGTCGGGGCTTAATTGCTTAATTACGTAATTGGGTAAGCCGGAGTTCGTCGACGAGTCATCGCCGGAGGTACGAAAAGCTTCGCGGCACAGATCATTCGGGTTTATCGAATTTAAGGGAGACCCGCCAGCAGCTCGGCACAATGGGAATTATGAATGAAAGTGCGAGAGCCGCGGGCGGTGATGTTCGGGCCGAGCTGAGGAGAGACGGCCGAAGCCGCGAGTGGATGAAAACGTGAGAGAGAGAAAAAAAAAAAAAAAAAAAAAAAATTATAGTGTCGAGAGGTGAATGTCTCGCTCTTCTTTATCCACCGATGTGTTACTGTGTGGGTTCGGTGCTTATTGTATTTTCATTGTTTTCGATCGTTGTTCCACGCGCTCGCGCCTCGTTCGTCTTACTGTGTGGCGATTCGTCAAAGCTGAAATCCATGTGTGTGCGTGCGTGTGTGTGTGTGTGTGTGTGTGTGTGTGTGTGTGTGTGTGTGTGTGTGTGTGTGTGTGTGTGTGTGTGTGTGTGTGTGTGTGTGTGTGTGTGTGTGTGTGTGTGTGTGTGTGTGTGTGTGTGTGTGTGTGTGTGTGTGTGTGTTTATGCTTGGGTTTGTACTTTGTGCCTCTGCCGGTCCACGTGTTTATGTACAGTGTTTATTATCGTGAGGGAAACGAGCGAAGAGATAGCCTCGGTGTCGGGCTTAATTACCGTGTATTATGTGTTTCAGACTGGGCATCGACTGTAAGGAAATTGCTCTTTTTTTTTTAAATATTTTTT
Source organism: Amblyjoppa fuscipennis (assembly GCA_963575735.1). Lineage (NCBI taxonomy): Eukaryota > Metazoa > Arthropoda > Insecta > Hymenoptera > Ichneumonidae > Amblyjoppa > Amblyjoppa fuscipennis. Next base: position 13,229,829 of record OY754497.1, read on the forward strand.
TGCTCTTCTCGGGATCGTGGATTTTAGGATTTTTAAAAATGTTATCGCAAAGTTTGAGGTTTTAGTATTAAGTCATTTGGGATTTTATTGTCGTTAAATAATTTGGGATTTTTGCATTGTTAAGTCACTTGGAGTTTTAATATCGTCCAGCAATTTGGGATTTTAGTGTTATCGAATGTTTCGAGATTTTTGTATTATTAAAAGATTTGGTATTTTAATGTTAATGAATGTTTTGAGATTTTTGTATTATCAATTGATTTTGGATTTTTATATTAATAAACAATCATTGATTTATGAATAACTCTATTCTATTCAGGTTTTTCAAGATAGTTGGATGATATTTATTTTTTTGATTTTATTTGCACTCCTCTCTCGCATTTTGCGTTCGAGCGTTGCATGTCTCCGAATTAAGATTTTCTAATTTATAAAAAAAAAAAAAAGAATTTTTGAGAAAAGGGGAATTTCTTTACCTCAAACATTTCTGAAAGACATTTAAAAAAAAATGTATCCTCGTAACAATACCTTGTATAAAATAGATATTCACTGGGTTGGCTAAATGATTATCAAAAAAAAAAAAAAAAAAAAAAAATCCCGCCTTCAATTTCGCCCCGAAAAATTACAAAAAAAAAAAACCAAAAAAAAAATGGAACAGCAAATAAATAAGACAAAAAACTTTTCCGACCAGAATTTCCGCAACAAATGTTTAATCTCACTGGTGCGAAAAAAAGAGTTGGCTAAATTATTATCAAAAAAATAAAATAAAAATAATCCCGTCTTCGATTTCGCCCCGAAAAATTACAAAAAAAAAAAACCCAAAAAAATGGAACAGCAAATAAATCAAACAAACAACTTTTCCGACCAGAATTTCCGCAACAAATGTTCAATCTCACTGGTGCGAAAAAAAAAAAAAAAATAAGAATTCACCTCTTTCAACACAGAAGGATATTTCGTGGCATCGATAACAAAAAGTGAAAAAGTGAAAATTTTTTTCCTACCCGATTGAAATTAAAAAGACATTTGGGCATTCAACAGAACGCAAGACAAATAATTCTAATTAATGCCGAATGGGGCAAAGAAAAAAAAAAAAAAAAAAAAAGTGGAAAATACATTCTGTGTACGTAATTGAGAGTTTTTTCGACGGCAGTTCGAGCCTTGAAATAATTCATGGATATGAAAATAGTCTCCGAAACGCGCGCTTTGCTCTACGCGCTTATCACTTTCGCGCTTGAATTGACCGAACGACGACGATCGTCGTGTAAGGATGGCTTCGAGAAACACCTGCGTGTCGCATGTTATGTATTTACCGTTTGGTCATTATTACGGTGGCTCGATAGATTATGACGCGCGTTTGTTTGTTTTGGTTAAGTAAATCCTTCCCCGACGGTGATTGCTGTTATCTACGAACGATTGACGACGTCACGGCAACAGAAAATAATTGGATATCCTCGACGATCCGGCGACAGCTCTCAATTTTTCATACGTCGAACGATCCACGAAACCTTTTCCGTTTACTCGATGTTCTTTTAATGTCTTAGATTATATTTTATGGTGGGAGAGTCAGAATGAGGGCTTTCTCATTCATAGCCGTTATTTTGATGAAAATAGAGGAAGATTTTTTTCATACACGAAATTCTCACTTCTAGTCTTAAAAACTCATTTCTTGACTATAAGTCATGTTGCAATATATCGGAATATATCGCAAAAAATCGTAATATATCGAAATATATCGCAATACATCGTAATATATCGTAATATATCGTAATATATCGTAATATATCGGAATATATCGCAATAAATCGTAATATATCGAAATATATCGTAATACATCGTAATATATCGTAATATATCGAAATATATAGTAATATATCGTAATATATCGTAATATATCGCAATATATCGCAATATATCGTAATATATCGCAATATATCGTAACATATCGTAATATATCGTAATATATCCTAATATATCGCAATATATCCTAATATATCGTAATATATCGTAATATATCGTAATATATCGCAATATATCGTAACATATCGTAATATATCGTAATATATCGTACTATATCGTAACATATCGTAATATATCTTAATATATCTTAATATATCTTAATATATCTTAATATATCTTAATATATCTTAATATATCGTAATATATCTTAATATATCGTAATATATCTTAATATATCTTAATATATCGCAAAATACGACCGACGCGCTTCGAGCTAATTCAAGAACAGAAATTATCTCGAGGACTCTCGCCCAAGCACAAACGTTTCGATATATATTTTTTTTTGTTGTTTTTTTTTTTCACACCGAGAATACTTTTCCGCCAGCTAGAAAGTTCGTATCTTTGACGGGAGTAAATTAATCCCCGGTGCCTGAGGTGCATGTTGCCGGAACGAAAATTAAGACAAATCGTGCGATTACGATCGCGTTCAATTAAGCCGAGGGAGGGCGAGAAGAGCTGTGCGTTCGATTTTTTTTTTGTGTGTTATCGTCACCGCCGCACAGGCATGCGAATCGGACATTAGAGTCTTTTCTGGCCGACCAAGTAAAACGGGTGGTTTTAGTGAGGCTTCGTTGAAAAAAAAAAAAAAAAGCACAATTCACAACGAAGCGTGTTTGACTAATCGTCGTCGAGATTTACAAATATGAGCGACGGAAAAGCCAAGGAAATCAGAAGGAAAACTCGACGAAGCTGATTTTGTTATCTCCACGATCGATCGATCTATACGTCGAAGTAATTTCAGTGTGTGTTTTTTTTTTTTATTTATTTATTTTTAACGATCCGTTTATTTTGATTAAGCTATGCGCCGATTCGCACGGATGAGCGATTACGCTACGTCGTCGTCGTCGAGACTCGCGTTGTGTGTTTTTTTTTTTTTTTTCTTTTTTTTTCACAGTTCAGTTTACTCGCAGCGAGTTTGTCGCATTAAGAACGCATTAGCGTCGAGGCTCCGAGACCGCTGGGTTTAACTGATTGGCGTGATATAGGCCGCGAGTGGCTCAAACGACTCGCGAGCCGCGACGACGAATAATTCGACTACACGCACGTAAGGTCTTAACGGGCTAAGTGTATGTCGCGATTTTTTTTTTTTTTTTTTTTTTTTTTTTTTTTTTTTTTTTTTCGGGGACGTTTAACGCTCGCGAGGTGAGTGTCGAGCACGAGGGATCGAGAGGGGAGCTGCGAGCTCGATGCGTGCGGAGTAACGATAGCCGCGTTGCACAGTCTGATGTCCGATTGAAGTTCGAGGCTGTGCTCGACGATTGTCGGAAGGCGATGGTGCGTGGTGAAAAAAAAAAAAAAAAAAAAATCTACTTTCACTGTGGGATAGCGCGAGAACAAATCTGAGGTAGAAGAATCTGATTCTTTTTTTTTTTTTTTCGTTCAGCAGTGATTTGTTTCCGGTATGACGTCACTTCCGGTCGAAAAAAAAATGAGATTTCCAAACCGGAAGTGTTGTATTTCCGGTGTTACCTCACTTGCGGTGAAAAATAAAAACAAACAAATGAGACTTTCAAACGAGAAGTTACGTATTTTCGGCACTTGAGCATATTTAGACCGACGACTTAAATCTTTACATAGCGAAGTTTACATGGATCAAAGTTACATGGACCAAAGTCTACATGGGCCAAAGTCTAAATGGACCAAAGTCTACTTGGACCAAAGTCGACATTGATCAAAGTCTACATAGAACAAAGTCTACATAGACCAAAGTCTACATCGACCAAAGTCTACTTGGACTAAAATCTACATGGACCAAAGTCTACATGGACCAAAGTCTACTTGGATCAAAGTCCACATTGATCAAAGTCTACATAGAACAAAGTCTACATAGACCAAAGTCTACATCGACCAAAGTCTACATGGACCAAAATCTACATGGACAGAAGTCTACTTGGACCAAAGTCTAAATGGACCAAAGTCTACTTGGATCAAAGTCCACATTGATCAAAGTCTGCTTGGATCAAAGTCCACATTGATCAAAGTCTACATAGATCAAAGTCTACATAGACCAAAGTCTACATCGACCAAAGTCTACATGGACCAAAATCTACATGGACAGAAGTCTACTTGGACCAAAGTCTAAATGGACCAAAGTCTACTTGGATCAAAGTCCACATTGATCAAAGTCTGCTTGGATCAAAGTCTACTTGGATCAAAGTCCACATTGATCAAAGTCTTCGTGGATCAAAGTCTACATAGACCAGAGTCGTCATGTACCAAAGTTTCCATAGACCGAAGTCTACTTGGACCAAAGTTTACATGGATCAATGTCTACATGGACCAAAGTCTGCATAGACTTAAGTCTCCATAGAGAAGAGTCTACATAGAGAAAAGTCTACATGGACCGAAGTCTACATGGACCGAAGTCTACATAGACTGTAGACTCAAGTAGACGAGTCTCAGACCCCACACCTATCTTCGTGATCCACATTCCCCATCCACAATCTCCACCCCCACAGTAGATGAACTTTCCCTACACGCACGCAACCGATCTATCTCGACTCATTGGTTGACCACATTCTTTCCTTCGAGTGGGTGTCTATTCGCAAAAAAAAAAAAAAAACAAAAAAAAGAAATCTACCATCACCACTCTTGAGTTACCATGGGCCGTTAGCGGCCGCAAAAAATATGTAAAAATTGCCGCAATAAATTCACTCTAAGCGAGAGTAGTTGAGCAAAAAAAAAAAAAAAAAAAAAATGCATCGAGAAACTCGTTCGGATGCATCCAGCAATTTTTCACTAGGCGGTCCCCGCTCGTACGGTTCCTTCGCCGAAGGGGTCTCACCGAGAGGCTCGCCGGCTCTCTTCCGTTCCTCCTCTACGTTCTGGTTTTTGCTCATTTTTATCTATCCGTTCATGCCGGCAAACCACCGGGACACGACCGCCTCATTCGGAGGCTATTAACGACATTAACGCGAAGCTGCACCGGGGCAAAGCACGGAGCGCAGAGTGTGGGGCGAGGGGGGCGGGGGGCGAGCGGGCCCTATATCATTCGCGACGGCGACGGAATAATAAACAATAAATTTCGTTGAGATATACGACTGAGGTTCAACCGTGCTGGAACCTCGGCGAACGAACGAGCGGTAACCCATTTGTTTGCGATAAAACTGACCCCGTAGATAGTCGTCGGGACCGGGACCAGTCCGTGACTCTTTGGGTAACGATCGTCCCTCGTCGTCTACTTAGCCGGGACCGCCGAACCGGCAACTGGCGAAACACCCCTCGAGTCACGGCTTACGCTATAACGCCTCACGGACAACGAGACGAGCGGGCATAAAATATGCACCTGAATTCGTCGATTCTTTTTTTTTTGGTTTTTTTTTTCTTTGCGGAAATTTTGTTACTTTTATTTTTATTTTTTTTATTTTTTTTTTTTTTTTATCACAGCGACGAGGGAATTCCGGAGGAAATTGAAAGCTTCGATTTTTTTTTATGGATTTTTTGAGATGCCAAATTAATGTGCACTTCAATTCTTTTTTGCAATTTTTTTATTTAGCAAAGAATTTTCGTAAATAACATTTTTTTTAAATGCAATATTGCAAAATTTATAGCAATATTTATAGCAATGTTTGTAGCAATATTTGTAGCAATATTTATAGCAATATTTATAGCAATATTTATAGCAATGTTTATCGCAATATTTATAGCAATATTTATCGCAATATTTATCGCAATATTTATCGCAATATTTATCGCAATATTTATAGCAATATTTATCGCAATATTTATCGCAATATTTATCGCAATATTTATCGCAATATTTATAGTAATATTTATAGCAATATTTATAGCAATATTTATAGCAGTATTTATCCCAATATTTATAGCAATATTTATCGCAATATTTATCACAATATTTATAGCAATATTTATCGCAATATTTATCACAATATTTATCACAATATTTATTGCAATATTCCTTTGAATCCTTCAATTCTTCTTCATACATTTTTTTTCAGTTCTTCAATCGCAAAAGTTCAGTGACATATCTTTGTTATATTTTTTGTTCTATTTTTTTCTAATTACATTTTTTCGAATCGACTGAAAAAAAAAAAAAAAAATTCGTCGATGCGGCGGATTGAAACGGAGAGATTTTTTTTGTTTTTAGTTTGGTTCGAGTGTTTCGTGTAAAAAAATTGAAAGATCGACGATATTCCCACCGATGCCGTTAACACGAAAAACGCACCCGACCGGATATAAGGTTTTGTGTGGACGATGAAAGGGACAAAAATCGTCGCCAACCGCAAAACACTTGCCGCAGGAAGTTCGAACGATGATTGGACCTTCGTTTACCGCAGGTTGCATCGATGTACTGTACGACGATGAAAAAAAAAAATTGATTTTCCATCCTCTCTCGAAAGTAAGAATAGAGAAGTCTCGCCACACGTCGCGCTAGCAGATAAGAAGACTTTTTTCAATTTTGCAAAAAAAAAAAAAAAAAATTGGTTCAAGTGAAACTTTTTTAATCTCCAAAAAAAAAAAAACTGCAATTTTACATAATAAATGTTATCTAAAATTATTCTAGGCTTCTTGCAGATTAACCACTTGTCAGTGGGGTTGGTTTTTTTTTATTTCAAAGTTTTTGATGCTGGTAAAATGTCAATTTCTTCAGTATTTTTAATTCCAACGAAATTTTAATTCTTCGCACAATTCTAATTTTTCGTAGGAATTTAATATCTTATTATCATGGAGTATTTTAACTATAATTTCTTGCGAAAATTAAGTTCTTCCAAAAATTAATTCTTTACAAAAATGAATTGCTCACAAAAATCAATTTCTTGAAACAATTAAGTTCTTGCAAAAATCAATTGTTTGCAAAAATCAATTCTTTATAAAAATCAATTTCCTGCAAAAATCAATTTCTTCCAAAAATTAATTTCTTCCAAAAATCAATTTCCTGCAAAAATCAATTTCTTCCAAAAATTAATTTCTTCCAAAAATCAATTTCTTCCAAAAATCAATTTCTTCCAAAAATCAATTTCTTCCAAAAATCAATTTCTTCCAAAAATCAATTTCTTCCAAAAATCAATTTCTTCCAAAAATCAATTTCTTCCAAAAATCAATTTCTTCCAAAAATCAATTTCTTCCAAAAATTCAACTAATAACAAAATTTTTATTTCTTGCAAAATTTCAATTTCCTGCAAAGATTTTTTAACTTGTCACAAAATTTCGATTTCCTGAAAAAAAAAAAAATTTAATTTTTCGCACTCGTCCCTGTCTGTGTCGGGTGTCGAACAGCGAAGCGGCGCCTGCGGCTTGGTAATTAGAAAACAAAAACCGCGGGTGGTGTCCCGAGAACGAGAGTGTCGGCGAGCCGAGGGAAACGAGGTGAAATCGGAGTGGTCGAAAACTTTCCCAGCGCCCTCTCCGTTGGACCGGAATCGCATCGCCGAACCTAACGGCCGCGTTACTTTTCCGCATAATTATATTCGTATCCCGCAGTTTCGAGGTTTCGAATTTTAGGATTCTCCCATTCGTGTCGGCCCGGAGTCTCGGAAATACGCGAATCTCGAAGCGACCGCGCTCTCGTTTGCGTTAATCTCGCGGCCGAAGCTTCCAGCGACCGCAAACACGTAGGTTTGCACCTTTGACTGCCCAAAGCGAACGCAAAGTTTCAAGTCTCTCGGAGCCTGCTCGAAGTTGCAGCCTCCCCGCGAATGTTTCGACTCGCTTTTTGAGCCTTTGCACGCTCCACTTCCGGTCGAAATAACAAAAAAAAAATAAATAAATAAATATAAAAAAAAAAAATTGCAGCTCGTTCGATGCATTTTTGCGGCTGCATGCGCTTTGACTAAATGCCAGCGAACGATATCCTGAGTCGAGAATCGAATTATTTATTTAAAACAATTAACAAATTTTAATATTTATCTATAAACACACAGAAAAAAAGGCAATTTTTTTATTTAACGGCGGAGTTCAACGATTTCAGGCAAGAAAAGTATTATTATTATTATTATTATTATTATTATTATTATTATTATTATTATTATTATTATTATTATTATTATTATTATTATTATTATTATTATTATTATTATTATTATTATTATTATTATTATTATTATTATTATTATTATTTGGAGCTTCCCTGTGGAAGTGTCGACGGGCGTTGAGGCAGTTTTTAAATTTTTTATAGTTTTTCAAATTTTACCAATACGAAATATTGTACAAATTTAACCTCGGTGTCTCCACGTTTACTCGAATTAGACCGTTTTAGAATTTTTTTTTTTTTTTATAAACGAAAGCACTCTTTATCTAGATGCTGAAGAGAATTAGGTAAATAAAATGTTTCGTTCGTTTGTAGATAGAGATTTTTTACAGTTTTTATTTTTTTTTTTTGCAAAAAAAAAAATAAAATAAAAAATAAAAAGTAGAAGCTAGTGAGATACCACTTTTGAGATTTTTGAGATTTTTTTAAAAACTTTTCTGTTCATTTCGATTAACAGTGTGTTCAGTTAAAAAAAAAAAATTGTATAATGCAAATGAAAAAAAAGAAAAAAAAATTCGGAGTTATTTTTGGAGTTGGAACAATATTAATTTCATATAACGAGGTTCTCATATCTATACATATACATATACATATACATATACATATACATATACATATACATATACATATACATATACATATACATATACATATACATATACATATACATATACATATACATATACATATACATATACATATACATATACATATACATATACATATACATATACATATACATATACATATACATATACATATACATATACATGTGCATATGCATATACGTATGCATCGAATGAGTTTCGAGAGCGCTCGGAAGCCTCTCATGCTATTCCCAATTTCGATTCATGTGGGGACTGTCGATAGTCGAAACGAGGCGTGTGCAGGATCGGGAGGATAATGGTTTCATTCCTCGCTGATTCCCTCACAGCTCCCGCGTATAATGCATCGTGTTCGGCTATACGGATTTTTTTTTTTTTTTTTTTTTTTTTTCGTTCGGAGTCTACCAGCAGCCTGTAGCGTGGAGGCTTTGACGATAGCGGGCCTATAGGGATGCGCCAAGCCTTTACCGCGGAATACCGCAAATTGCCAATTAACGAATCGCGTAAAATCCCTCTTCCCGCATCCGGGCGGCTCCTCCCATCGACGAACCGTTCGAAATTCTCGTGTCCCCTTTCGAAACCAATTTCCAATTTTTTTTTTCCCCACTTTTTGTCTCTCGAATTTCGAGCAAAAAAAAAAGGTTAAAAAAAATTCGAGCGTTTAACGCTTAAGTCTACGATTTTTCGAGAATTATTACATATATATATATTTTTTTTTTGTTTATCGGTGAAAAAATAGAACGGAGGAAAAAATAACGAGCTACCGAACTTTCGCGATGGGGCAAAAAAAAAAAAAAATTCAGGTGCGGATAGAAAAAATTGTAAAATGATTTTTTAAAAATATGTTTATCATTTTTTGTACTCGCGCTAAGGGATTTTCTTTACACGCTCGAAAAATTAAAAAAAAAATACAAACTATCGAAAAATAAATATTGATAAAAATCGAAACTCCTGCAATTTTCTGTACTTAGTCATGGGCTTAGACAATTTTCTGTACTTAGACCTGGACATTTTTTTTACACGTTCGGAACACCGTTACCAAAAATCTGTCGAACGTGAATTTTTTTATATTAATAATTTTTTTACCACCAAATAGATAAAACCATATTTTCATTTTTTAAATACATTTTTTTTTTTTTTTTTTTAATTTAGACGACAATATCGTCGCTCCTCGAGGCAATTTAGACCGAGAAAACGCGATAATGGTGGATAATCTCGGAGATAATGAGACGTTAAGAATTGAGCTGTAAACTAATAAAAAAATTGAAGAAGTACCATTAAAAAAAAAAAAAAAAAACGAGCTATCGAAAAATAAATACTGACAAAAATCGAAACTCCTGCAATTTTCTGTACTTAGACCTGGGCATTTTTTTTACACGTTCGGAACACCGTTACCAAAAATCTGTCGAACGTGAATTTTTTATATTAATAATTTTTTTACCACCAAATAAATAAAACCATATTTTCATTTTTTAAATACATTTTTTTTTTTTTTTTTAATTTAGACGACAATATCGTCGCTCCTCGAGGCAATTTAGTCCGAGAAAACGCGATAATGGTGGATAATCTCGGAGATAATGAGACGTTAAGAATTGAGCTGTAAGCGCGCGGTAATCGAATAAGAGCCGTTTAGCGTCCGAGGCACTAACGGCGCTCGTTTAGTTGTTGCTGCGAGCTCCGTAACAAATCTTTGTGAGTATTTGCGCCCGTGAGGCACGGACAACGAAGCCGTAAATGATTACCGGGTTTTCGACGCGGACACAGAGAGGATCTCCGTGCTTGCTCGATCAATTCGAATGGCCCATGTGAGGACGCGAACGCGTGGGAATAATCCTAAGAGTGTCGACTCGGTTTGCTCCGCTCGGAAACGGTGGAATGACCAACGGACGACGATCGCTGAGACGTCAGCGACCGGCAACGTGCCGGGTCCACCAAAATTCATCACTCGAGTGTCAGAGAATTGAAAATTTTGAAATTTTAAAAAATAAAAATGAATGTTAATATTGAAGAAAAAAAAAACAAAAAATACATGTAAATTATTACTAGAAATTTAATAAATTGCCAATGACAAGATTTATTAAAATCTGAAAAATTTTCAATGGAAAAGTTATTAATGATATTTAATTATTTTAATGAAAAAAAAAACTATTATTAAAATTTAAAAAATGTTTAATGAAGTATTATTAAATACTTCAGTATTATTGAAATTTTGAAATTTTTAATTGAGTAATTATTATTAAAATTTTGAAATGTTTAATGAAGTAATTATTATTCAAATTTAAAAATGTTTCCGTTAAAAAATTATTTTGCTCTCGGAAAAATAGACGAGATATGAATTTTTAAGTTTTTTTTCATTGCAGGGTGACTTTTTTTGCTTCCTAATTATTATTTTCTCAGCAACGAAGATTCCTCCTCGATAAGTAAAATGGGCACGAAAAATTCGTTTTCATATCGGATTTATCGAAAAATGGAAATTATATGAGGAAGCGATGTGAAAATTTCAATTTCAATTTAAAATGAAATGAAATAAAATGAAATAAAATGAAATAAAATGAAATAAAATGAAATAAAATGAAATAAAATGAAATAAAATGAAATAAAATGAAATAAAATGAAATAAAATGAAATAAAATGAAATAAAATGAAATAAACATCACAATGAATCCCACTTTGAAAATAATTTTTTCGGCGTCACAGCGACTAAGTGATTGTTATTCAAACATAAGCAGGAATTGTGCAACAAAAACTTGAAAACGCTAAATTTACAATACCAAAAAAATGTATATATTTTTTCATTTTTCCTGCTATTTTCTTCGGAACTCGTTCGCTGGAGCTCTCGCGGTCGAATAACATTCCGTAATATTTACACAAGAGAGGTCGAGCTCGCGAGAGCGCGTGTTCGTTCGGCGAGAGATAAAATTCGTTCGGCTCGCCGTTGAGTGCCACGCGAGTAGCGTAGCTATGAGGCCATATAACTCCGAACTGTGATTCAGACGTTACACTCGAGACGATGAGAGAAAGTCCGACACCTCGAGGGCCGCGAGATCCCCGCGTACATCTCACGATCGTCCATCATAAACGTCGCCTTCCATCTCCGATCTCTTCGAAAACCTTTTTTTTTCTCCTCGCAGTCCAAACTCTACTATTAATCGACGCGACACCGTTGCGAATTTCGATTGACGAAAAATTCCGAAACGTTCTCCCAATAATCGCGAAAAAATTGTTATTTTGTTATTTTGTTATTTTGTTATTTTGTTATTTTGTTATTTTGTTATTTTGTTATTTTGTTATTTTGTTATTTTGTTATTTTGTTATTTTGTTATTTTGTTATTTTGTTATTTTGTTATTTTGTTATTTTGTTATTTTGTTATTTTGTTATTTTGTTATTTTGTTATTTTGTTATTTTGTTATTTTGTTATTTTGTTATTTTGTTATTTTGTTATTTTGTTATTTTGTTATTTTGTTATTTTGTTATTTTGTTATTTTGTTATTTTGTTATTTTGTTATTTTGTTATTTTGTTATTTTGTTATTTTGTTATTTTGTTATTTTGTTATTTTGTTATCATATTTGTACGGAATGCTGGACTGTTTTTCCACTAAGAAAACAAATCGTGGTGTTCGTATTTAACGCGGAACGTGGAATTATCCACGCGGATTTAATCGTGCTGGTCTAGAATATCGACAGGGATGTGCACACACAGATGTGCCGATCGGTTTGTTCAGTAACAAACCCGGCGCTTGTCCCGTCGCCAAACGGAAAGCCAAATAATTGCGTAGCTTTTGCGCGCCAGTCGTCGGGTGTTTCGAGCAAATTTTTCACATTAAACGAATTATATATATCCGGACGTTAATCGAGTCGCGCTAATGGCGCGAAAGCTCGTCTCCCTCCCTCCCGCCCTTCGTCTCGATAATTCGTCGGACGGAGATTAATGCTCAGCTGGGTGCGTCGCGAATTGAATGACGGAAAGACGATATTAACAGCAAATGCATTATCGCACGTGTGTTATTATATCGGCATCGACGACCGAAAGCCGGATATGAGAAATAAAATAATATTTGACGAATTAAAAAGTAAATAAATAAAAATAAAATTGCAGTTTATCGATCATTTGTCGATGAGTGTGATTCGCGCGGGTGGAAACACTTAGATAATTATTATCATTAATGTGTATCGAACGAAAATGTGAAATTAAATAATATCTTTGACGAATTAAAAAAAAAAAAAAAAATCGTCAAAATAACAACTTTAAAACGGTTCGTCGATTATTCGTCGATGAATCAATTGTTTGACAAATTTTTTTTGAGGGTTTTATGTAATTTTCGTGTAGAAATTAAAAAAAAAAAAAATATAGAAACAAAAATTATCATCGTTATAAATTAAAATAAAAAATAACTAAATAATATATTTGTGGAATTAAAAAGAAAATATCGAAATATGAAATGTTAAACAAATTATCGATCACTCGTTGACAAGTTGACAATTCGATAAATCTTTTTTTATGTGGAAAAAAAAACGACATCGCAATAAATATTAATGGTCTGTAACGTCGTACCTGCTTGTTCGCCAAGTTATCCGCCCCGCAGCAAGGAATCTCAGCCTGTTACGTGAACGCGTAATTGAAAGCACTTTGGAGAGCGCAGTGGAGAGTTTAACGTGAGCTACACACTGTGTCCCGCAGGCGGCAGCGTAAATACGTGTAAGCAGAAACTTTAACGAATATCTCGGAGCGAAGAGAATTTGCATTATTTCCGAGCGAAACGAACGAGCTCTCGGGCAACGCCACCGCGCCTCGCCAACCGAGAACGAAAGTGACGACGATACAACGAAGCCCCTTTATTGATTTTATGAACTTTATGAACTTTACGAACTTTATGAACTTTATGAACTTTATGAACTTTATGAACTTTATGAACTTTATGAACTTTATGAACTTTATGAACTTTATGAACTTTATGAACTTTATGAACTTTATGAACTTTATGAACTTTATGAACTTTATGAACTTTATGAACTTTATGAACTTTATGAACTTTATGAACTTTATGAACTTTATGAACTTTATGAACTTTATGAACTTTATGAACTTTATGCGACCGAAATGACTTGTGTCGTATAGGAAAAAGAAATGTTTTAAAAGCGACAATTAGTCGAATATTTAATATATAAATTTTATATTGAATATAGAAATAAATATTAGAAATAAATTTAGGCTTCCTCAAGGAGGGAGCGCGGCTTATTAAATATATATATATATATATATATATAAGGAATCATTGCGTAAATGAAATAAAAAGTTTAATTTAATTTTATCGATAATTACCTGGATTCTCCTATCGAGCAATGAATTTTTCATTTTCCCGTCCATCGCGGATCGACATCGAGCGGAATGCGATCCGATCAATTTCAAAATTTCGTCATTTCGGGAACGGTGATTGGGATATGTTTTTTTTTTTTTTTTTTTTCGTGATCGGGTGTCAATCTTTTCGGATTGAAAAAAATAAAAACACAAGGCATTTTCACTTAATCAATATATATATAATATATATATTCGAGAACATCGTCGACGACGTTATTTTACGAACGTCCCGTACGAGGAGAAAACATATTTTTAATATTTACATAGCAAGGGCTCCACGATCTTTTTTTTTTGTCGCTGATGTTTGTTGTTTTTTTTTTTGTTAAAACTTGCGTTATCGTTAATCAATAATTTGTACAAAGCGCTTATAATTCAAATTATAATTAATAAAAATGTGTCCATTTCTTTTCATTTTTTTTTTTTTTTTTTTCACTCTCGCATTAATTCTCTCGGGCTCGGTAATTCGGTTCTAAGCTTCTCGCCTTCACAACTGCGACCTAGGATACGTTTTAATAATACTTAACGAACGATGAGGGTCCGAGGAGGTTCGCTCAGCGTCGACGCGTGTCGCGTACCATTTTTTTTTTTTTTTTTTTTTTTCTACCATTTTAATTGAGAGCCCTTCGTCGCCCGCACGCGACCTCCTCGAGGCCTCGTTTCTCTACTTGTCATCGTTTTATCTTATTTTTTTTTTTTGTTCTATGCTCATTTTGTTTTTTTTTTT
>OY754497.1:13247013-13414513 GCA_963575735.1 Amblyjoppa fuscipennis
TTCCTCCCTCGTCCCGGCTCGATATTTCTCTACGTGTCTCCGATCGTCCTCGGCAAACCTCCGTGGATTCGACGCGCACTGCCAACTATCGTCGTCGAGCTCGCTCCGTTGATTCAGCGATTTTTTGAAAAAAATGTTTTTTTTTTTTTGATTTTTTGAAAAAAAAAAATTTTGATTTTTTTTTTTTTTTAATCCCATCACAAAGATCCGCCGGTCCGTCCTGCCAGCTGGCTACGTCGGTACTTTCCCGCTGGTCCTTCCATCCGCGTCTAAGCTATCCTACGAGGTCAGTCGATTTTTGTTTTCGTTAGAGGATTCATTTTGATTTTTTTTTCTATTTTTTTTTGTTTTTTTTTTTTGGTGTTTTTTATTGATTTTTTTTTTGGTCGTTGATTTTTGCGTTCATTTCGGGGCGTATACGAGTCGCGCGCGACCGTATCTGTATGAGATAAACAGAGAGGCAAAAAGGTTTTTAATGTAGGAGTGTAGAGTTCATGATTTTGCGCCGGAGCGGCGAAAAAGATACATTTTGATTTTTTTGATTTTTTTTATTTTTTGTTGGAAAATAATAAAAACAAAGTAGAAAGTTGAGTCGGAGAGAAGAAGAAAGATTGAAATATTTTCACTCGGTAGTCACACGTTTGAAATTAAGCATCATCATCATCATCATCATCATCATCAGCATCATCATCATCATCGTCCTAATCGTCGATCAAAATCCATCAAGTTCATCACAGAAAAGAAGCGTCATGCACAGTGGATTGACTCGAACCGTCGCCGGCCGGCCGAATCGACGGGCAACCCACGAGAGAGACCTCAGCAAACGATACTCGACGAGCGAACGCAAGTGTTGCGTCGGCAGCGCGATTGCTGAGGAGTTTGGTGTGCGATCGATGATCGCAAGAATTGACGTCGAATCGGGAACCAAATTTTAAAATCAAACGTCCAAAATCAAGGAGATTCTTGGCGGATTCCACCAAGAAGACCCATCGAAACAAGACCGACTCGGACAGGACCGATGAGAGAAACCTTCCAAAAATGAACCCGAATGTTCGGAGATTATCAAAAAAAAAAAAACTGTACGATCCGAATCAAGATTTTATCCCGCAGCATCTTTGGTCCAGAATCTATTTTTTTTCTTTTCACTTTTGGTCATCTCCGTCTGGCGAATTCTCAGGCTATCGAGCAGAGAAACCTTCCAAAAATTAACCCGAATGTTCGGAGATTATCAAAAAAAAACTGTACGACCCAAAATCAAGATTTTATCCCACAGCATCTTTGGTCCAG
Source organism: Amblyjoppa fuscipennis (assembly GCA_963575735.1). Lineage (NCBI taxonomy): Eukaryota > Metazoa > Arthropoda > Insecta > Hymenoptera > Ichneumonidae > Amblyjoppa > Amblyjoppa fuscipennis. The sequence continues at coordinate 13,248,301 of OY754497.1, forward strand.
AATCAATTCTTTTTTCCCGTTTGGTCATCTCTGTCTCGTGAATATTCGGTGAATCCTCAGGCGATCGAGAGAAACCTTCCAAAGACGAACCCGAATACCCGAAGATGACCAAAAAAAAACTATACAACCCAAATCAAGATTTTATCCCACAGCATCTTTGGTCCAGAATCAATTTTTTTTCCCCATTCGATCATCTCCGTCTCGGGAAAATTCGGCCACGAATTCCCAGGCGATCGAGGAGAGAAACCTTCCAAAGACGATCCCGAATGTCCAGAAATGACCAACAATCAAAAACACCATAAAACCCAAATCAACATTTCAACCCCGGCATATTTATCCCAGAATCAATTCTCCCCCCCCCCCCCTTTTTCGTTCATCTCCGCCTCGCCACTATTCACCACCGAGTTCTCAGTCTCCCAGATCGAGAAGAAACGTTCACCACCAGACAGAACAGCCCTAACGCGAATAATCCAAAAACAAGCAGCCCAAAATCAAAAAAGTGAGTTTTGATGCTTACATGTGGGTGAGCGGTGGTATGGCCGAGTGATGTTGTGCGAGTGGATCTGGCGATGGTCCCGGCGAGTAAACGCCCGGATTGTGCTGTACGACGCCTTGCTCGCCGCCCTGCGGCAGGTACATAGAGATCATTTGTCTCAGATCGCCCTGTGGTTGTTGGCTCTGTTGTCCCATGTATTCCCTCTTTACGCCACCGCCGGCTCCGCCGCCACCGCCGCCACCGCCCGACGACGCTCCGCTCGGTGTCGGTGTGTGAATTCCGCCGCTCGCGGGACTCGTTGGTTCGGACTTGATGCTGCTCCCGCTGGGACTGTGACTTGACATCTGCGAGCCGGGCTGGGCTTGATGATAAGGCGACGGTGAACCGCCCGGCACCGTCGTCGTGCCGTAACCGCCGTATCCGTTCATGTAGCTGTTGATCGGGCTGGGACTGCCGCCGCCCATGTGATGTCCCATGTCGTACCTGGGATAACCTGCGGCTGCGGCGGCCGCAGCGGCCGCTCCCATGTGACCGCCGTATGCGTGCTGCTGATAGGCGGCCGTCGGATCGTGCATCATGTATCCGTTGGGCATGTATCCGTTTGGCATCTGATAGACGTCCCTCGGAAGCTGGGCCTGCTGGGGTCCGCCGGCGGCGCTGACCTGCCGCTGATCAACGCCCAGCATCCCACCGACACCGGCAACACCGCCAACGAGCGGAAACTTGTCCTTCTTGAGCAGGGTCTTTGTCTTCCTCCTTGGTCTGTACTTGTAATCGGGATGCTCCTTCATGTGAACGGCTCGCAGCCTCTTGGCCTCGTCGATGAACGGTCGTTTCTCCGTCTCGCTCAGTAACTTCCACTCCGCGCCCAACCTCTTTGATATCTCGGAGTTGTGCATCTTGGGATTCTCCTGGGCCATCTTGCGACGCTGGCCCCTCGACCACACCATGAATGCGTTCATGGGCCTCTTGACGCGGTCTATGTTGTTGTTCTTGCTGGTGTTGTTGTTGTTGTTGGGCGGTTGGTGCTGCTGGGAGGCCTGCTGGGGCTGCTGCTGCTGCTGTTGTTGTTGCTGCTGCTGCTGCTGCTGGTGGCTGTGATGCTGGGCAGCCGCCTGGGCCGCTGCCGCTGTCGCCGCCTGATGCTGGGCCACAAGCGAGTGCATCGTCTGGTGTTGCTGCTGCTGCTGTTGCTGCTGCTGCTGCTGGGCCGCCTGCATCGAGGCGTAGTGATGCTGCTGGGACGCCTGATGATGGTGCTGGAGACTGAGACCGGAGAGACCACCCGAGCTGGGCGGACTTCCCGACAACGCGGGGCTGTGAACTATCGAGCCCAGGGCACCGTACGGCGATACACCGGTGTGATGCCCCATCGGCGATACACCCTGATGCGGATGAGGCGGCATCTGACCGTGCAGACTGCCGCCCTTCAGATCCGACTCCATCGTTAGCATGTCCTCCTCCCTGTGGCCGTACAGCTTGCCGCCCTTTTCTTTTCACCTCGACGATATGAAAGAAGACAAGCTGCACAAGCGGCGCCGCTCTCTTTGTTCCGTCAAGGATCGTTGTCCTCGGGACGGTTCGCGAGACCAGTCACGCGGATTCCTGGCTAATCTTGGCGCGGTTCTGGGGAGCTTTGTCCTCAATGAAGCTGTGGCGATCTCGACGACCGGTCAACACCTCCGCAAAGACAACGACGACGACTCCTCAACGGTCCCAGTCGATCTTTCCCGCTAACGGCGATGATTTCCTCGTACCGATCGAACGCATATCAACAGCTTCGCCGAATCCTCGGGGGGGTGGGGGGCGGGGGGGGGACCGCGTCAACAGTTGTGACCGGCGCTCACGCGGCGTTGGTGCGCACCGGGACGGGACACTCGGCAACGACGCGCGTCAACCGCAAACATATCACACTTCGAGGAATCCGACCACCAATCCTTGTCCTTTAACGGACAAACTCGTGAAATCGAACCTATGACTACGATGATTCGCTAACGGTTTCTCGCTTTTCGGCACGATCTGTGCTCTGGCGAAAGGTAGCGCGCCCTCGAAAACAAACAAACAAACACAAAATCGGTTGATGTCTTGTGTGTCACCGTCCGTGACCGGCGACGAAGGAGAACCGAATGCACACTGTCACTATCTCGGCGATTCGCTCGCCGGCTCTCCCTCTCTCTCAATCTCTCTCGCTCTTCACCTCTCTTCCCCGTTCGCCACCTCGTTTACCACCGCGTTTAGCGTTCCTCGACGAAAACACCCCGTACGACACCCGCCCGAGGAATCCGACAATTCGCGAGCTCCACGAAAGCCTCGATCAACGATCTAAGCCGATTTTTATTTCACGTAGAACTTTTGTCAATTCTCCCTCTCGATCTATACTTTCATTTTATCTCCTTGTTTTTCGCTCACTGAATTTTTAATCACCACTCGGCGAGAAACCAGAAAAAAATTCGGGGGGGGGGGGGGGGGGGGGTGGTGCTCCAGAAAATATCCTTCGGTCTCTCGCGGACCCTCGATAGCCGCTACGCACTCGAATCGCTCGTCAACTCTTGTTGACTAATTTTCCAATCGGCGCACAAAACCACAAGTTCTCGTTTCTTTTTATCCCGTGAATTTCTCGCCGAGCCGCGACACGCGACTCCAACTCCGGCACGCGCAACTATCAACGACACACGATGCTCTTATCGCCGCCTATTGTTTCCCTCTACTTGTCGTCTGTTGTTTGTATGCCTATACCGTTATTTTGTTGTTTTCATTTATTTTTTTATTATTTATTTTTTTTTTTTTTCAAGCGAGCGAGCCGAAGTAGCGAGCTCCACTCTCCTCGGAAGAACGGAACCGTCTGAGCATTTGTGGCTTTCGCCTTGGGGTCCCAACTCTCTTCGTTAACGGGGGCCCCTCAGCGGCAGGCTCGCTTCCTGCCGAGGCGGTCTCGCGTCGGCCGAGCCCCCTCTCTCTCTCTGCCCCCCCCCCCCCCCCCGCGCCCCTCCCGCGCTCACCCGCCCCACCCCGCTCGCCGCTCCATCCCACCCAGCGCTTCCCCCACTACGCGGCGCCCCCCCCCCGCGCCCCGCTGCGCCGCGCCGCTCGGCCGCCGGCGCTCCCCCCACCGCTCAGCGAGCGCTCACCCCACCAGCGGGCTCCCCACCACGCAGCGCGCGGGGATTCCCCTCCTCCGCTCTGCGCCTGCGCGACGACGACCAACGCGGCACGGCCGAGCCTCTTTCTCGCCCCCCCCCCACACCCCTCGCCGATCCGCCGGCGGCGCCGCGCGAGGGGCGGGGTGGGGGGCGGGGTGGGGGAGAGCGAGTCACGAGCTCGCAATCGATTGGCAAAGCGGCCTGCCATCATTTCGCTCGGCCAATCGCGCACGAGCCCCGCTACGGTGGGGCGGGATTTCGACCAGTGACGTCACCGCGGCCCACCGACGAGCCGACCTCTCGCTGGCGAGCTGCGGCAGGGGCGGGGGGGGGGGGGTGGTAGAGAGGGAGAGAGTGCGACGGAGCGAACGAGGCAATCGGGAGAGAACGGCGAGACGCAGAGACACTGCCGGAGAACGGCAGAACGCACGACGACGGGAGGAGAGCGAACGGACGATCCGGCGACGAGCGGGCGCAACGTCTTCGCGGCGCGCTCGAGGCGCGTACGGTGAGAGAGCTTTCTCGAGGGGCGGAGAGAAGCGATCGGGAACTCATTGATGAATGATTTTTTTTTTTTTTTTTTGGGTTCACTGGACATTTCGTCAGGGTACAATTAATTTGCTGCGACTCCGGCCAGCTTATTTTGCGGTTTAGAAAATTATGGAAAGTTTTGTTGTTCTTCTCAAGTGCGCGGAATTCTTTTATGTATATATATTATATATATATATATATATGTATATATATATATGTATATATATATTTTTTTTATGTCGTTTTTGAGACATCGCGTTTTTTTTTATTATTATTGCTTTTAAGGCAAGATTCAGATTCTCCTGCGACGCAAGATTAATTGATAAATTTTCATTTTTTATTGTTAAACAAAAATCTTATATGGTTGGAAATAAATCTGTCGATTGTCCAACGAATAGAAAAAAAAAAAAAATATATATATATATACACAACATATATAATAAAATTGTCGATGCATCGTGAGAGATTCGTGAATTCGAAGGCGCGTGCCTCGCGATTCTTCGGCTATATTATATATATATACACACACACATACATATATAAATATATGTGTTAACTCTTTTGATCCTGGAGGCCGTTCGAGTCGATTGGAAAAGCCTCCAAATGGCTTGTAAATAAAAATTCGAATGGCATATCGGGCGCATCTCCTTTTCGCCCCATTATGCCGAAGCACATGCATTCACGAGCCTGCGTGAGACGCGAGGCGATCCATCTCTTTATTATACCGTTTTGTACACTGTACGGCTAAAAAAAAAAAAAAAAAAAGGAAAAAAAAATATAGCGTAGCACACGTCGGCGAGGAAGAAGTAGAGAAAGGTGGAAAAGAGGAAGAAAAAAGAAAGAAAACGTGAAAAAAAAAGGAGGAAAGTTCCCGAAGCCGGAGAGCGAGAGAAAGAACGTATACGGAAGGCCTTCCCCCCCCCCCCCCATTGTGCGAATATATTAATCCGTTATAGCGGCGGCTCGATGTATAGGCAGAAACTCGCTCGTACGAGGATCGAATATAATGCGGAAAAAATCACCGAATCAAATTTATCCACAAACGCGCCTCTCCAATATCCTCTCACAAACCACCGATCGACTTTTTACAAGAATGATAATAATGATAACAAAAATGATGAAAATAACGATGAAAATAATGATGAAAATAATGATGACAATAATGATGACAATAATAATGACAATAACGATGACAATAATAATGACAATAATGATGAAAATAAGGATGACAATAATGATGACAATAAGGATGACAATAATGATGACAATAATGATGACAATAACGATGACAATAATGATGACAATAATGATGAAAATAAGGATGACAATAATGATGACAATAAGGATGACAATAATGATGACAATAATGATGACAATAAGGATGACAATAATGATGACAATAATGATGACAATAATGATGACAATAACGATGACAATAACGATGAAAATAATGATGAAAATAATGATGAAAATAATGATGAAAATAATGATGAAAATAATGATGAAAATAAGGACGACAATAATGATGACAATAATGATGACAATAATGCTGCCAATAATGATGACAATAATGATGACAATAATGATGACAATAATGATGACAATAATGTTGACAATGATGATGAAAATAATGATGAAAATAATGATGAAAATAATGATGAAAATAAGGATGACAATAATGATGACAATAATGCTGACAATAATGATGAAAATAATGATGAAAATAACGATGACAATAACGATGATAATAACGATGATAATATCGATGATAATAATGATAATAATGATTGTAATGAAAAATTATGTATTAAAAAAAAAAAAAATTCGTCCTTGTAGTTTGCTTTTTCTATTCGAGCGTGCAGGTGCTATAACTGTCAGTGTATCGATGCGGCACCATGGCAGACGTCTTGCTTACGTTCTGGCGTTTCGATTTCACTACAGACAAACGCAAAAATATTGACTGTTGACAAAGCTGCGCGACGACAAAATCACGGCTCTCACGGAGCGTGTGTCGTGGCTCTCGGATTGATAACGATAAGAATAATAACAATTGAAATAACAACAACCGGGCATTAAGATTATTGCAATGAGACTTTGTCAATAAGATTTTTTTACAACAAACATTTTTGCAGTGAACTTTGTGCATTGAGATTTTTTTTGCAATAAAATTCTTCCACGAATAATACAAAAATAAAAATGACAACAAGTAGTTGAGATTTAAATTTTTCACGAGCGAAGACTCCAAAACGATGGAAAGGCGACTGGATGTTTTTTTTTTTTTTTATCGGCTGACGAAAAACTCCGTGAACGAGCGAGTCAGCGATACGTTCGGAGTTTCATGACTTTCAAATTGAGCGTGCGCGTGCCCTGCCTAATCCTTTTTTTTTTTTTTTCGATTCCATTCTTCCGATTCAATCGTCCGCGCGCATCTTCGGCTATTTCTTCCGTCGAGGAAATCCCGCCCGGGCCTCGGTCGGTGCCGGGAGGGTCGCAGGTTGCGCCCGACAATCGGCCGCGTTAGCTCCGGTCCGATATAATGCCATTTACACATCGGTATAATGTACTTATGCGAGCAGGCAATGAGAGACTGTGGCCCGGCGTCGAAGCGGCACTTCTATATAATAGAAGAGAGGATCGGAACGGCTCACTGTTCGAACCGTTAGTAGGACCTGTTGCGCCGGCGCGAGACACTATAATGGAAGAATACGTCATAGATAATCATTGCCGAGGCCGCTGTGTGTGTGTGTGTGTGTGTGTGTGTGCGCGTCTGTATTTGAGATCAACGACAATAAGTAACCGTCGGACAATCTGCAGTCACTCTCGTTTCGGCCCTTTCACTCTCATCCTCATTCTTCTTCCTAGTGTGTATATGTATATGTATATGTATATGTATATGTATATGTATATGTATATGTATATGTATATGTATATGTATATGTATATGTATATGTATATGTATATGTATATGTATATGTATATGTATATGCATATGCATATGCATATGCATATGCATATGTATATGTATATGTATATGTATATGTATATGTATATGTATATGTATATGTATATGTATATGTATATGTATATGTATATGTATATGTATATGTATATGTATAGTGTGTGTGGTAAAACTGTTGTATTGGGACGGGAGGGGGAAAAACGGGCGTGCGCGCGCGCGCGCGCGTTTTCAATTTCGACGAACAAAACACGAGTCGAATCGTCATTGTGTATTTTTCGAGGCTGCTGGCACGCGTCGGCCCGAAAACGACAATCGGAGGGTCGTCGGGAACGAAATTTCTCAGCCTCGTTTATCGCACTTTTAGCCTGCTGATAGACGAATCCTTCGATTATTTTATTTTATTTTATTTTTTTTTAATTAATTTGTTTTAGCTCTTTTCGTATCCACTTTTAGAGGAAATATTTTTATAAATGATAAATAATTGTATTTCTCATCGTTTTCACATTTATCGCTCTCGGTTACCTCGTCGTAAAGCAAAGCTTTGCTTTTGTACATTTTTGCCCCTTTTTGGTAAATTCGTTACTTCGATTTTGCAAATTTTTGTTTGTTTTTTTTTTTTTCTTTGGAAATTATCGTGGAGATATTTCTGGATCGTTTCTTGTCACATGAATAATAATAATAATAATAATAATAATAATAATAATAATAATAATAATAATAATAATAATAATAATAATAATAATAATAATAATAATAATAATAATAATAATAATAATAATAATAATAATAATAATAATAATAATAATAATAATAATAATATCAAGAAAAATACTTTCGATCTACGAGTCGTGGATAATTTGTTTCGCAACATTTTACAACGATCACGTAATTTCTCTCGAAATTGCCCAATTACTCAAAAATCATAAAAAAAAAAAAAAAATTCAATGCCTCGAATGGCGCGTGCCCGGCATTTCGTCAGAGACCTTCCGAGGCCGTCGCAAAATCTCCGCGAGAAAGTCAAAAATAGAGCGCTGATTTGTTCCCTAATTTCGGTCCCATAACAAATAATTCTGCGGTGCCAAAATTGAATGTGAACTGCTGTGCGGATCGTTCGGCAACTTTATGCGTAATCGGTACGATTTAACACGGGCAAATACGAACTTTTGTCTTTTAGAGACGAGCGTCAGGACGATCCGCAAATACCGAACCGCAATTACGCAATCGTGAAATTTATAGAAATTCACGTAACAAGTGTTTTTGGAAAATTCACGTAACAAGTATTTTTGGAAAATTCGCGACCAATCGGACGATCGAATTATGTAATTTTCATTCATCGACCATGCAATTTTGTCTTGTGACAATGCGTATAGACATGTAATAATACACCGTGACGGAGATTATATATAGAGACGCTCGTTGCGTTTTTGTTTCAGCGCCCGAAATTGACTCGACGAAACACAAATGGAACTACAACGGCTCCTGTGCGCTACTTTAGGCTCGGGCTCTTGATGTGTGAGACGAAAAGCATTTTTTTTTCGTTTTTTTTTTTTTTTTGTTTTGTTTTCGTCTCGAAGAAAGCTTTGTTGAGGTGAAAATCTTTATTTTGGAGATTTTCATTGAAAAAATGGCGTTTAAAGAATTTTTTGTTGTTTTTTTTTGTTTTCTTGATCCTTAAAAAATTACGACTTTAACAATGATTTTTACTGTTATTTTATTGATAAATTAAATATGGTTATATTATTTGATGAAAAGCATTTTTTTTTTTTTTTCTTCACGGAGAAAGCTTTGTTGAGGTGAAAATGTTTATTTTTGAGATTTTCATCTGAAAAAATTACGACCGTAACAATGATTTTTACTGTTATTTTATTGATAAATTAAATATGGTTATATTATTTGACGAATAGCATTTTTATTTTTTGCTTCCTTGCGGACAAACTTTATTGATGCGAAAATGTTTAATTTGGAAGTTTTCATTTAAAGAAATTTTCTTTTTGTTTTTTTTTTGTTTTTTGCAAACAAAACAAAAAAAAAAGCAAAACAAAAAAATACATCTCGTTTCCACCCGGCAAATAAACGAGACAAAAATAATACCCAATTCAACGTTCGACAAAAATATCGAATGCAAGTAATTTTAATATCAATTAATTTACGATTATTGCACGTTAAATTGCGCATTATTTTTGTGGAATATTTTTATTTTTATTTTTTCTTTCTTCAATATTTACTCTATAAACATTGAAATGTAATCGAACGATGACTTTAAGGCAAAGGTCTTGAATCGAAGCCTTGCCGAAAAAAGGTATTTCAGTATGAATAATCGACGCAAAACCGCGCAGGTAGAAAAAAAAAAAAAAAACTACTTGTTGCTCTCTTCTCGTTTCCGGCGAATTTCTCGGCTGACAAGACGCGGAACAATGAGCGGAGTGCGATTTTACGACGCAAATACCTGCTCGCCGCACGATCGTCCATCCTCTAACTTTGCAGCGATTATGCCCTGAATATTAGTCGACACCTCGCGTTCGAATAATTAGCAATAAATCATCGAGACCGACGCGCCGAAGCGAAAAATATTTTGCTCGTTCGTGAATGGCGCCGATTTGACGGTGGAGTGGACGGAGCGACCGTCCGCGGTCAATTCGGTGTACCGAAAGATCTTTTGTCGGCCGTTTGAAATTTTTCATCTTTTGCCCCTTTCAATAAATTTTGCCCGCTCGATAAACCGCGATTATCGTCGTTGATCGGTTTATTATTGCGACCGAATCGTCCGGCCGCTCGTTTTGACACACCAAAATCCAGAAAAATCATTCACTCGACGCTCGTTCGCAAATAAATATTTTAATTAATTTAAATCAATATTTATTTATTTTTATTATACTTTAAGTCAATGTTTATTTATTTAAATTGACCAATTTATTGGTCAATTTTCAATACTTCCTCAATTTTTTTTCAACCCCCTACCGAGGATAATTTTACTAAATTTTATTACATAATTAATAATTTATTGTGAATAAAATTCACATTTTTTTAAATATATATAATATATATATATATATATATAACAACATAATTTTATTGATGAATCTATATTTTACTCGTTGCACCCAGAAAAATAATTTATTTGACGACCACCGTCTATTCAGATTGCGTGAAAAACGTATTTGTTTTAAATAGATATATAAAATAAATCAAATAAATATTTCACTTAATATAAATAAACGATGATCGTCAAATAAATGATTTTTCTCGGTGCTACAAGGATAATAAGGATAATAGGATTTTAGGATTTAGGATTTAGGATAGGAATAGGAAAATAAGGATAATAAGATTTAAGTAAATATTTATTTAAATCAAATAAATATTTCACTCAATATAAATAAACGATGATCGTCAAATAAATGATTTTTCTCGGTGCTACAAGGAAAATAAGGATAATAGGATTTAGGATTTAGGATAGCAATAGGAAAATAAGGATAATAAGATTTAAGTAAATATTCATTTAAATCAAATAAATATTTCACTTAATATAAATAAACCGGTGATCGTCAAATAAATTATTTTTCTGCATGCCATAAGGAAAATAAGGATAATAGTCATTTAGGATAGGAATAGGAAAAGGAATATAAGGATAATAGGATTGAAATAAATATTCATTTAAATCAAATAAATATTTTACTCAATATAAATATAATCTAAATCACCGTCAAATAAATGATTTTTCTGGTTGCGGAGGTAAAAAAGTGAGGGTGCAATTCGAGTAGTTCGGGCAGTCACGGGGGCGATCAGGCGGGACGCCACAAGTGGCACATAAACGCTCGTGTAAGTGCGGATTGATATGGAGCAGCAAAAAAAAAAAAAAAAGAAAAGAAAAAAAAAAAAGTGGAACGAGCGCGACGATAGAGGAAAGTATGAGCCGAGCAAGGTAGGTATATTCGAAACGTTGCGCAGGCCACGCGGTCCGTGCGAGAGCCGGAGAGAGACGGAGAAGATAGAGGCACAATAAGTCAGTCCGACAATACCGGAGAACCGCGGGGCTTCTTTGTGATTCAAATCAATGTTTGCGATAGTCGATGGCTCGCTCTGTTGCATCGGCGCTCCCGAACTTTTACACAGAGAGTTTGTACACTGGGCGTGTACTCCGGCCGTATCGCGACGGACAATGCGCCGTATAACTCGGCCGATGTAGCCGGAGCCAGTGGGTCGTGCCCAGTGAACTAACGTGAATAACGTAAACGCGATCGTCAAGATTTGCCACGCAACAGAAATACCTTTCGTCGGTGTGGAGCGAGCGGGGAAAAAAAAAAAAAAACATTCAAGTCAACATTTCATTTGAATTACATTAATTTATCTTTTTTCGAGTCAAAATTTCAATTGAATTTCATTGATTCATTTTTTTCTAGTCAAAATTTCATTTGAATTTCATTGATTCACTTATTTCGAGTCAAAATTTCATTTGAATTTCATTAATTTATTTTTATTTTTTGTTTCAAGTCAACTTTTCAATTGAATTTCATTAATTTATTTTTTTCGAGTCAAAATTTCATTTTAATTTCATAAATTATTATTTTTTTCAAGCCAACATTTCATTTGAATTTCATAAATTATTTTTTTTCAAACCAACATTTCATTTGAATTTCATTAATTAATTTTTTTTCAAGTCAACATTTCATTTGAATTTCATTAATTAATTTTTTTTCTAGTCAACATTTCATTTGAATTTCATTAATTAATTTTTTTTTCTAGTCAACATTTCATTTGAATTTCATTAATTAATTTTTTTTTCTAGTCAACATTTCATTTGAATTTGATTAATTAATTTTTTTTCAAGTCAAAATTTTCATTCGAATTTCATCGATTAATTTTTTTTTAAAGACTCTTATGCAGCTTTGAGAAGATTTGAGCAATTTTGACGTTCAGGAGAAGGGCATAAAAAAATGAATAAATAGGCAAAGTGGAAGTTGTAATTCGTCGATTCATTCATCGTGTTGATAAATTAAATCTAGAACGATCATCGTCTCCACCGATTTGCCGTTTATCTCGAACCCTATTAAATAGGGCAATTCGCAATTACTATTGCCGAGAGGTAAAAAAAAAAAACAATACCTAATTATCGACATTCATAAAAACAAACTTTAAGTCTAAATAAATAAATAAATAAATAAATAAATAAATAAACAAACAAATAAATAAATAAATAAATAATGAATAACACGTTTCTACCAATTCTTACCTAATATAAACTCCAGCTAAAAAAAAAAAAAAAAAAAAACGAACTCAATCGCATCCCGAATTTAAAATGCCCTCGATATATCGAATAAGGATTAATTACCGCCTCCGCCGATCGGTCCTTTGGCCGGCCCTATTTAGGGCAATCCTCAATTGCCATTCGACGACAGATCAAAAAGATTTTCTACAACATCGCCAGTGAATGGGACGAGCGACAATGGGGGGGGGGGGGGGGGGGGGTGGTTTAAAGGGCTCGAAGTGCTCAGCGGTATGAGAAAAAGAATTCGGCGGGCGTTCGGCGATTTTGCAATGCCAACAGGTGATTTCCATTGCGGAGGCTCACTTCGTCCCTCGAATAATGAGAGAACTCGAGCTCGCATCGAGAAGCAGGGAAACTACACGAAATACATATATACGTGCGAACAGCGCGCAGGGGGGGCGCATCGGCGTGAATCGAGGGGCGTCGAGGCCTCGATGGTTTTTGCTGGTGGCGTTGTGCTGTTTGGCGATCGGAGAGGGTCGCTAAACAGAGTCTTTGTCGATGAGGACCGATTACATAAAGGCACCGATCGAAGCCATTCCAACGGAACCGAATAATCTCGTTCGTCCGCGAGCCGCCATCGGCCGGGCCGGAACGACGCCGATGGAAATCGTGGAAATCACTATTCGACGTCCCAACGAAGGTCCTCGCTCATTTTTCGAGAGGACCGATCGCTCCGGCGTTGAAACGAACAGCCGGTAGAGCCAATCTTTGCTATGGCTGTTTCTTCTTTTTTTCTTTCTTTCTTTCTTTTTCGTTCGATAACAGCGCAATAAAATGCTCCGTTCGGACTTTTTTGTTCGATGAATTTTTATCATTTGTTTCTTCATTAGTCGCTGAAGATATTTTTTTTTTTTTTTTTTTCAGAATTTTTTAGCGTCCGAGTGCAGTTAGAAATTTATTCGGCGAACAAGTGACACGGAATTTAATATGCACTAATGCAACAAGCAATCGATATCAATTACATTAATTAATATACAAATTATTTTTGATAAATAAAATATTATTGCAAGTAAAGTTATGTATTATTTTTGTTTTAATAATAGTAACAAAATACATTATATATATATATATATATATATATATATATATATATATATATATATATATATATACACAAAATATATTAAAACGAAAAACGAAGCAAAAAAAACATTTCACGAAAATAATAGAGAATTTAATATGCAATAATGATGAATAATTCGCATTAATTACTTAAATTAACATGCCATTTATTTTTATTGAATATTATTATTGCACATTGACTTGTGCATTATCTTTACATCGTCTGATTATTTTTAAAAATTACTCTTAATAAAAAAAAAAAAATCTTCGTTTGCCCAAATCGTCGATTTCCATCCGTAAATGGGTACTTCCGATGTCGAAGGACTCTTAATTGTGATTTATTTTTCGAAAAATCCCAAATTCCCTCTGAGTCAACCCCCCCCCCCCCCCCCCCCTTATTGTTGAGTCAGTCGCAGGTGTTCGCAAGATCGAAGGTAAATATGTATATGAGGCACGCGTAATCGCTCGGAAAAGCGAAGGTACGAAAAATCCCGGCGTGACAAAACTCTCGGTGTGGATTCGTACCATTTTTACCCACAGCGACGACGGCTATTCGACATCCGATTCCGGGAAAGTGGTTATTCACCGATAGGTTCGCGGAAGGGGTTGAACTGCTCTTAGCGTTTGCGGCGCGCACGGGCGCAGTGGTAGCTGTAAATCTCGAAGCCCCAGGGAAGATCGATGATACCTGCGAGCGCGGAGCGCCCTGGCATGAGAAGGGTTGCGCCCCCCCCCCCTTCGCCCCCCCCTTCGCCCCACCGCCGTATACCGCCGTGCAGCCAATTTTCGTGGCCCAAATTGCGAAAACAGGCAGAGCCAATAAAATTTTATTGCCGCCACCCCGTTAACGGATCATTCTAGAGTGAGAGAGAGAGGGGGGAAAATTCATGACGCTGAACGCTAGCGGCACTGAGAATGACGCACGAGTTTTCGATTTAAAAAAAAAAAAAAAAATGAAAATGCTTCAGTCACGAATACTTTTAGAAATTATAACTAATACAAGTAGTTTTTGAGTATATTGTTGCAGTAACTGTAAAAACGCTCATTATTTGATAAACAGTGATGGCAATAATGGCAATAAAAGTAATGGTAACAATAATATTGGCAATGGTAATAATGGCAATGGTAACAATGGCAACGGTAATAATGGCAATGGTAATAATGGTTATCGTAATAATGTCAATGGTAATAATGATAATCGTAATAATAGCAATGGTAATAATGACAATGGTAATAATGGCAATGGTAATAATGGCAATCGTAATAATGGCAATAAAAGTAATGGTAACAATAATATTGGCAACCGTAATAATGGCAACGGTAATAATTTCAATGGTAATAATGGTTATCGTAATAATGTCAATGGTAATAATGGCAATAGCAATAATAACAATGGTAATAATGGCAATGGTAATAATGACAATCGTAATATTAGCAATGGTAATAATGGCAATCGTAATAATGGCAATCGTAATAATGTCAATGGTAATAATGGCAAATGGCGATAACGTAAAACGGCGACAATGGCAAACGGCGACAACGGCAAACGGCGCGATTGGCAATGCCAATAATCATTACCATTAATAAAATTAAAAACCGAGTGCACTAGAGTAATAATTTATATTGTGCGCGAAAGATATTTTCGTCGAGATTATTAGCGATGTTCGTTCGATTTATCATTTCCGAGGACACTCGAACGGCTCGCGGATGAAATTTCAACGTGCAGTAAAAAACAAAAAACAAAAAAAAAAGGAACTAAGAAAGACGAGCATGAAAAAAATAGGAAGAAGCGTAACGAACCGCCGTAAAATCAAACGGGGTCACGCGTCGAATCGTGTGACGTGTATTCGCGTTCTTTCGAATTCCCACGAAAGGGACAGGAACCCCCATAAAAATAGTGTGTCGAGAAGGGTGTCCCGTGATCTATATACGCCATATACCTGTCACGGTAGTGAATTTTTCGGGCGCACGAGCGCTCTGCCACCTATCCTATCTTTCTTCGAATCGAATACCTGCAGGCTGACGATGCTATAAAATCGTGTCCTACATAGCTGCCGAGCGCGTCGATACGCTGAGGATAAAAAAAAATCGCTACGAATCCGTCCGCGACGTTGCATATTTTTATTTATATTTTTCACTAGAATTTTTTTTTTTTTTTTGCAATATTTCAAAAATCCAATTTAACCAGTCTGAAAGCTTTTCATCGAAAAATAATCAAAGATTCGATCAAAAAAATTATAACAAAAATATGGTTCAAAAATAAATAATAATAATAATAATGATAATAATAATAATAATGGAATGACATAAACAATTAATGATAATCAATGATTTAATTATTCAACAAAATTTTATATATATTTCAAAAAAAATTAAAAACTAGAATTATCATTACATAAATAAATTCATAGTAGTAAAAGAATTTTATTGGTTAGCATGTTTAACGTGATTTAAGCGGGTATTTGCAACTTCTTCCCTTGTATTTTCCCTTTCCCAATGGGCCATTGACCGGAGTCCTTCAGCTCCATTGTAACTGGCATTTGTCTGCTTGTCTGCTTTTTTTTTTATTTGCGTAATTTTATATTATTACCTTAGAGTATGTAATAAATATGTAGTAAAAAATACGTTTTTCAAATAATTTAAACATTCGACAACAATCAATTGGTAATTCGACAAAATTTTATATATATTTTTTTCTTTTATCAGAATAAATAAAAGAAAATAAAATTACCCTATACAAATAATTTCATATTTCATTACCTTAAATATGTGCAATAAAAAATACTTTTTCAAATGATACAAACAATCGACGACAATCGATTGGTAATTCGACAAAATTTCATGTATTTTTTTTACCCAATATAAATGCAAAGAAAAAAAAAAAAATTATCCCACTAAAAAAATTTCATAAATTGTCTTAAAAATGTACAATAAAAAATACTTTTTCAAATAATGCAAACAATCGCTGACAATCAAATGATAAATCTCCAAAATTTCATACATATTTTCACCAAAATAAATTAAAAAAAAAATTATCCCATAAAAATAATTTCACATATTGCCCAAAAAATTCCTAAAATAAAAAAAATAAATAAAATAAAATAAACAAAAAAAAAACGAAATAAATAAAAAGGATCCTGTGAGAGCCACTGCGAGCCGTCTAGGCCGGCCCCGATTTCTCATTCGTTCTGAGGGCTCCCACAGGGTGCTCTCGGTGCGCTATTATATACACCGCACTATGTATAAAGCATAAGCCATGTACGCAGCGCGCTCCACATACATACGAGGTGAGTCCCGGCAGCGTGAAGAGCGCGGGACTTTTTTTTTTTTTTTTTTCCTTCATCTCTCTCGGTTTTTCGAAGACCCTCGGGTTGCAACGATATACAGAGGGGTGGGTCGGGGGGGGGAGGGATGGGGGGGGGGGGGTTGAAAGGGGGCAAGGGAGGGGGAGTAAGGGCGAAGAACCGCACGGCAATAGGAATATGGAGGGACCAATAGCGAGCCCGTGGAGAACCGTGCCGGTGGCCGGTGTGTTACAACCCGGGCGATTATTTATTGCGGAGGATGCGTGCGAGCCAGATATATTATTATTTGTACCGCACATAATTCAAGTAGGTCGTTAAAATTATTTTATTACTTGTTCTACATAACGCGGCGAGAGCTACCGTATTTACCGGGTGGAGCGAGGCGGATATACTCGCGCTCATACAATATGTAGGGAAATTTTAGGTAGGGGCGGGGGGGGGGGGGGGGGAGTGGGGAGAGGGGCAACATGGAACGGACGAGGGATTTGGGGAGTTGAGTCGATTTGCGGAGCGTGTTTTTTTTTTTAAGTTTTTTTTTTTCTTTTTAAGAGAGAGATTATGAATCGGATGCAGTTACTGAAAATTTTTGGGGGAAAGAAAATATATTTGGGGCAAAATGGACCGGATGAGGGATTCGGGCAAGTTGACTCGATTTGCGAAGCATATTTTATAAACTTTTTTTTTTTTTATTAAAGAGAGATCATGGATTATACTGAATCGTATTCGATGAGCGAGACATTTTTTTTTTTTTTTTTTTTTGCGAAAGTCTGTAGGTGAGAGTTGAGAGTGAGAGAGTTTCGTAATTTTTTCGGAACGAGTCCATTTTACCCCCCCCCCCCCCCCACATGACCATTTTGCCCCACTCTTCTCTATATATAACTCTATAAAGAGAAAATCGTTATATTTAGTTATATTTCGAAACGAGTCCATTTTGCCCCACTTTTTTTTCCAATATATAACTATAAGGTAAAGGTGGTTATATTTCATAATATTTCAAAACGAGTCCATTTACCCCCCCCCCCCACGTGACCATTTTGCCCCACTCTTCCCTGGGCATACCTAGGGTGAAAGTGGTGATTATTGCCCGGTCCATATTACATCGATTTACGTGATAATCGGGGTGGTCCATATTGACCCCATTTTTTTTTTTTTTCTAATGCTATTCATAGCCGGCATCTGACTTCGTCCTGCTACCTTAATAGGTACGTGAACATTTTTATATAGACACGTATATACATATCGCACCGAAGGTTCGATGCTACATATAGACGTGTACATAAATATATTTCATCAAGGGCGACTGCACTTGGTCATGATCTACGATTCAGGCTCTCCCATACCGCGACGGGACGACCCTTTGACTATTGCACCGTTGGGAATATATGTATATCTATTATTCCGTCTCTTCGAACTACTTTGCCGCTCGGCTATAACGGATATTTCGTGTAATCGATATCCGATGAAGAGGATCGTGTTCGACCCGATACGGCAAAAAAAAAAAAAAGGTTAGATAATTTATCGGTAGGCAGGTATGAAGGGTACTTTGAACTAAATGCAAATTATACGGTCCGAAGAAATTCGATACAATTTCCATTATTCCTCTCCCTTTCTCACGGAGGAAGCTGTGTCTTCGAAGATTCGAGGCAGTTATGCGTGAATTCGAATGAACTCAATGCTACAATATGAGGTGGACACTTGTGGGTTCGTGGTAATTGTTTTGTCGCTCGAATGTTGCGAAAGTTCGTAACTTATCAATTTTGAGGATTCGAAGCAAAAGAAACGTTCATCTTTTCCTTCGCGGTTTCATTAAAGGAGTTTCATGCATGTATTCGATGAACTCAATGCTACACGACGAAGAAGCGTCTTCTTGTATACTATAATGAGATTGTAAGTTCGATGCAGCTGTTGTAGCATTGAATAGTGCAAATGTTCGTAATCCGTAACCTGCACGCATTTGTAAATGCACGAAATCGATGAACTCAATGCTACACCGTGAACAAGCGTCTCCGACTGTACTGCAATTAGATCTTCACTTCTAAGTTCATGGAAACTGTTGTACCGTTCGCATCTGCTAAAGTTCATACCCCATAACACTATGTATTTGAAAAAAACAATGTTTGAAAATGGATGAAATCGATGAACTCAATGCTACACAGTGAACTCACGTTTTCTTCTAGGCTATACTAAGTTTTCGGGTGGAAAATTCGACACAA
This sequence comes from Amblyjoppa fuscipennis, assembly GCA_963575735.1. Lineage (NCBI taxonomy): Eukaryota > Metazoa > Arthropoda > Insecta > Hymenoptera > Ichneumonidae > Amblyjoppa > Amblyjoppa fuscipennis. The sequence goes on from OY754497.1 coordinate 13,267,273, forward strand.
ATGTTCGTACGAGACTTCGTAATCGATAACCTCGAAGAATTTGAAAAAAAGCAACATTTGAAAATGCATGAAATGGATGAACTCAATGCTACACAGTGAACAAGCGTCTTCTTCTATACTGTAATGAGATCTTCACTTGTACGTTCGATGCAACTATTGTACTATTAAATCATGCAAAACTTCGTAATCCACAACCTCCGAGCATTTGAAGAAAAAAAAAAAACATTTGAAAATACATGGAATTGACGAACTCAATGCTACACAGTGAACAAGCATTTTCGACTGTACTTACATGAGGTCTTCGTGATAACTTCATTGCACCTTTTGTACCGTTTGAATCTGAAAAAAAAATGCGTAACCTTTAAGTATTTGAAAACAACATTTGAAAATGCATGAAATTTATGAACTCAATGCTACACAATGAACATGTGTTTTCGACTCTACTGAAGTGAGGTCTTCACTCGTAATTTCATTGCAACTCTTGTACCGTTCGAATCTTGCAAAGTTCGTATCAAATAACCTCCACGCATTACAAAAAAAAAAAAAAAAAAACATTTGAAAATCCACGAAACCGATGAACTCAATTCTACACAACGAACAAGCCTTTTCGACGGTACCGAAATGCGATCTTCACTTACAATTTCATTGCAACTCATGTACCGTTCGAATCTTGCAAAATTTCTTATCAAACAACCTTTAAGCATTAAAAAAAAAACATTTGAAAATCCATGAAATCAATGAACTCAATTCTACACAACGATCGAGCGTCCTCTTCCAGCCAAAAATAATCCTCTCCATTCCCAGCTTCGACGCGTAAGAATGCATTAAAAAAAAAGGAACATCATCTCATCTACCGAATATCATATGCACATTCTAAGTATGCTCGTGTGCTCCCCACATCCGTCATTTCCACTCGACCCGCCGATCGACCTCACGCGCTCTACGTCAGCGATCCAAATATACACACCCAACAATACAAAAAAAAAAAAAATATCATCTTAGGAAACTTTCCTCTTCCTCTCTATAAAAAACGTCCAATCAATTCGTCTATAAATCTTCCGAAAAAAAAAAAAAAAAAAAATGGCTGCGTTCATTCATGCTCTCTTCACTGCCGAACTCCGCGCCGAAAATTCCGCCCTTAAAGTGGCCCAAAAAAAAAAAAAAAAAAAAAAATGGTGCGATATTCGCGAGAAATTATTCCGTCGGGCACAGGTGAGGGTCAACGTTTTTTTTTTTCTCTCGTCATCCTCGGTGCGCGCGTTCGACGATTCGGAGCGGCCCAGAATTAAAGAGTCGCCGGAGCGAAGGCCAGAAAAATCTGCGTCAGGACCACTTAGCGTGTGTCACCGGTCGTTGAGACTCGTTTTCACATGCAAAAGGCGACGTGCGAGCGCTGAGCTAGAGAGCCGGCCAGAGAGGCGCGCGGTCGTCTCCTCCGCGTCGAGGGCTGCGCACGACAATTTGCATAGACACTGACGTGTCCGCGACTCTTGTTACGTCCATCTCCGTCGGTCTCCCAACGGCACCGTCGGCGTTTCTTCGTCGTTCCGCGCGCGAGCAACCGTGTTTGTCACATGGCTCGCTCGGTCTCTCGCGCTCCTCGACACCCCTCTCGATTGTCATGAAAATTTCGGAGCGAGCGCGCTCGCCCGATCGCGAGAATCTCGTGTGTGTGCGCGTATGCGCGCATATATAAAAATGACACACTTTCATTTATGTACATATATGGGGTAAAAAAAAAAATTGTAAATTTTATTTGCGGAATATCGAAAGTTTCTTTCGATTTTCAGTTACATTAATTGAAAATTTCATGCGAGTGTTGATGAATAAAAAATTTAAAAATAAAATAAAATACATAAAAGAGGGGACCAGCCTCGAAATTGGCATAAATGAGATTGATACGATTTTAAGTTACTCCTGACGAGAGATCTGTGACGACGCACTGGAGAGGGCACTCGAGATTCCAGTCTCGCGACCCTACGAACTTCGCGCACGACCACGTCCTTGTTAAAGGAACGACAAGCGGTTGATTTTTTTTTTTTTTTTTTTGTCATGATACGCGACTCGTTTCGATGCAAATTTTGATTCCCAGGCTCGAAGCTTGAGACGCGATTTTCAGGGACAAAAAAAAATGTCCGGTGGTACCAGAAAAAATTATTTTACAAAAATCATTCGTCACACCAATTTTCTGTCACGATGGAAAATTGGGATGGAAGAAAATGGCTTGAAAAAAAAAAAAAAATCTCAAAATTTGATGATCCATACGATAATTTTTTTTCTCAATCCTCGACACGACATTGCAGATATTTTATCGACGAACGACAGAGTTACACTTTTTTTCTTATTGTACGACAAACTTTGCCATGTCAATATTTTCTAAAAATACTTACACTTGTAATATTGATTTAAAAAAATTGATAAAAAAAATGCATGAAATTTTCTGCCGCCACGATGCGAGAAACCAAAAAATCTCCCAAACCCTCAAAAAATTGAACGACGTATAGGAGAGAAAAAAAAAAATCTTAAAAAATAAATGACAAAAACAAAAAATAAATAACAAAAATAAAAGATAAAAAATAAATGATAAAAAATAAAATGAAGAATTGCGCATTCGATTGCAATTAAAGACTGTTAGTTTGCCGTCAATGGCCTGCGGTGATGTTTGGAAGCGTGGAGTTCGAGGACACGGTGGGGGACGTCGATGAGACGTGGAAGGAAAGGGAGCACGTGAAGACCCCCAAGGGCAAGTTATACCACATACATTATAAACGCTCTCGTACGGCAAAGCCCGTAGGACGGGGTACCGTTTTTCCCCCATCGAGTTTACCTGTCACCCCGATGACGATCCTGACGAGGGGTTCCTTCTCGCTTCACACACATATATGTATATAACAACAATAATAATGGCTACAGACATCTCGCTGTTTCGGACCTTTTACCCTCCCATACGTTTATACAAATTTATATATATGTATATATATATATATACACACATATATACATATATATATATATATATATATATATGTGTGTGTGTGTGTGTGTGTGTGTATGGGGGATTCCATGTGAAATCGGCAGCCCTTGTTGGAATTGCTTTTCCGAGGATTTCATTTTTTTTCACTGGTAACAAAAAATCAAAAAAATCTTTAAAAAAAGTAAGGAGCTCGGGATTTTTTTTTCACATTTTTTTTTATTGGGTATTGGAATTTTTCCAAGTTTAAAAATTTTTTAAATACTCGAAAAATTAAATCCGAAAAGGGCTTTTTTTTAGAAAAGTCTGAAAAAATTCACACTGATTTTATGATTAAAAATATGATTTTTAATCATAGTACTAGTATTTTCGGCAAATGTTTAGTCTCTATTCCAAAGCAAATTTTAATTTTTTTTTTATCGTTCATAATTTTCTCAAATATCAGTGGATCTCATTTTTTTGTTTTCTTTCTGAAATTCATAAAAATACCAGAAATATCAAATACAATTGACATCATAATAAAATATATATATAAAAAATAAAATAGTAAATATAAAAATCTCATTATCGTTCGGTGCTTAAAAATTCTATTTTAAATCATAGAATCAGTCTAAATTTTTTCAGATAATAAAAATGGCGTTTTCGTAATTGCTTTATCGAGGATTCAAAAATTTCTCTCGTGCTCCAAAAAAAATCTGAAAAAAATCCCAACACCCTAATGCGTCGGTGACAAAATCGTAAAAAAAAAAATAATAAAAAATAAAATTTTTAAAAAATGAATAAAATCAAGGGATGAGGGAAAGGACACGAGCTGCTGGATTTGACGTGGAATGCCCCATAGAAACTTTCTGTATATCCGAAACTGGCTTCTTACATCTCCCGTCTACGCGCCTTTTGTACGCCCCACTCCTTCCGAACAAGTTTCTGTTTTTTTTTTTCGTCTCTTCTCATGTGCGACACACACACGCGCAGGATTCTCGATACATTTTTATGGGGAGTATTTCGTGCGTGGTGAAATTTCATTATTACGAGCTCGGGTCGCGACGATCTCCCAGGAGAGTATTTTGTACGACTGGCCACTTCAGATTCGCCCCGTTTGGCGTTCATGTGTGATCGGGCCATTCCAGGTGTCCTCCTGTGTCTTTAAAAAAACATTTGAAGTCAGCCCCGAGCATTGTGGATCATCGACTTTGTGCCCTCTTGTCTGTCTCCTTTTTTTTTTTTCTTTTTATTCACTCCCTTTTATGCTGTCCTCCGTTGCGTAAGTTCGTAGCTCATGCGTTGTACGAGTCCACCCGACCTTTTGGGGCCTCGCAAGTGTAGATCCTTGTGTAGTGTGTAACTACGAATCGACTGCAGATTACACTTTGATTTGATCTACTGCGGTAAATCTATTGTACGCGTCTACCATAATTCCGAAACTGTCAGATCTGACACTTGTTTACTTGACTCTACAGTCTATGTAGACTTCGGTCTATGCAGATATCGATATATGTAGAATTCGGTCTGTGTAGACTTCGGTCTGTGTAGAATTGGGTATGCGCAGAATCGGGTACGTGTAGAATTGGGTTAGTGTAGAATTGGGTGCGTGTAGAATTGGGTACACGAGGAATTGGGTATGCGTAGAATTGGGTGCGCGTAGAATTGGGTACGTGTAGAATTGGGCACGCGTCGAATTGGGTATGTGTAGAATTGGGTATGCGTAGAATTGGGCACGCGTCGAATTGGGTATGTGTAAAATTGGGTGCGTGTAGAATTGAGTACGTGTAGAATTGGGTACGCGTAGAATTGGGTATGCGTAGAATTGGGTACGCGTAGAATTGGGTACGCGTGGAATTGGGTACGCGTAGAATTGGGTACGCGTAGAATTGGTTGCGCGTAGAATTGGGTATTTGTAGAATTGGGTATGTGTAGAATTCGGTATGTGTAAAATTCTGTTTATCCAGACTTCCATTTATGCAGACTTCCATCCATGCAGACTTTCATCTATGCAGACTTCCATCTATGAAGACTTCCGTACATGCAGACTTTCATCTATGCAGACTTCCATCTATGAAGACTTCCGTCCATGCAGACTTCTATCCATGTAGACTTCGGTGGTGCTCCATACAATATTAAACAACTATGTTCTACAATGTACTCAAGTCTATGTAGACTTCGTTTCGCACAAACTGAACTCCATACGTCAATCGACTTCGATGCGAAGTCTATCTACGATCGACCATACACCGCAGGCTCTGCAATAGTATAAACCGAACTCCACACGGATTATAGACTAGAACCCTACAATCAACTCTACACTCCGTCGAGGCCTTTGGTAGCTCATAACAGATCCAATCCATCTCCAATCTTTCGCAAAACAAATTCTTTGGACGAAAAAACCATCCAACGTAAAGTACCGGAAATTGATTTGAAAAAAAAAAAAAAAAAAAAGGGAAACAGAGTTGACTTTACCCGAAAATTCGACGCTCTATCGATTCCGCACACATTTCGGATGCACACCCACGTATCTGCACCAATGTACGACAGATCGTTACACTGGCGCAAATTATAATTCATCACGATTCGTCGAGTCAGTCGCCATTTATTCGGTCCGTCGAGTCCCGCAGTCAATTACGGAATCCCTCGATTCGTTATCCAGTGTCCCACTCGAATTAATTATCGAGGCTCTCTCTGTATGAATCAAAGGACCAATGTGATCGCGCGCAATATGGACTATTCCACCTCCGCCCACCTTCCCTCACCCATCTTTGTCCATCCCCTCGCTACGCTTCGTCCCCAAACCCAGTTCGATTTCGCTCCGCTCCGTGAAACGAGACAATTTCGCCACTGCGAAATTGCCAGAGCCTCGCTCTCTCCGCACACGCGAAATTTCACGAACGGCGAGGCCGATTCGCGAGTCTACACAGCTCGACGGTACGCCTATACGCACGCCCGAGGGAATCGACATTTATAGGCGGACGCAAAAAAAAAAAAAATGCATTGCCAGAAAAAAAAAACAACATTCATTGAGATCAAAGAGAATTCACTACGATCAAAAAAAAAAATATGCTTGCGGTCAAAAAAATATGTATTTCGATGAAAAAAAAAAAAAAAAAATTTCGTCCCATGACCTCCTCAATCTGTTGATGCACATAGCGGTAAAGAATTTCATAAAAATCTATGAAGGCATTTTTTTTTTTTTGATATTCGAGAAAAATTGGCCTAATTACGGCTGTTTTGAGAGAGTTGGTTTTTTATCCAATTTTTGAGACTGGATCATTTTTGTTTAAATAATTTTTTATTACTTGAAAAAAATATCGGACCGTCAAGGTCTGAAGAATCATGTTGAAGTGTAACGGGATGAATTTTCATGAAAATCAATCAAGCCATTTTTCGAGATATTAGAACAAAAATTTTTGAAAATTGTAGCCATTTGAAAAAGTCGATTTTCATCCATTTTTTAACACAGAATAATTTTTAAAAACCATTTCTTATTATTGTTATAAAAAAAAAATAATAATAAATAATACCATCAACGTCCAAACAATTCATTGAAGTAGATCGAAGCAAATTTTCATAAAAAAACCCATCAAGTCATTTTCGAGATGTCAGGAAAGCCGATCTTCAAAATCACGTTTCGAAAAAAAAAAAAAAAAAAAAAAAAAGCATTGAAGCTTCAGCCGCGTCGCTGCTCGAGCGCTTCGCCACTTCCCACACAAGCCTCCCTAACTTTCGCGATTCGTTGAATTTCGACGCAAAAATTTACCAGAATATTCTCGACGCTATGAACTGTCAGAAAAAAAATAATAATAATAAAAAATAAAAATTAACCAGCATAAAAAAAAATGTAGAAAAAAATAAAAATTAACCGGCATAAAAAAAATAAAATTAACGGGCATAAAAAAAAATTAACTACCATAAAAAAAATAAAAATTAACAGGCATAAAAAAAAAAATTACCGGCCATAAAAAAAAAAATTAAATTAACGGGACTAATAATAAAAGAATAAAAAAATAAAAATAAAATTAAGGGGAAAATAAAAATTGTTAGGGTTTGTTACCGGTAGCGAAGCCGATTTCGGTGTACTTTGCCAATGTGCGTTCCGGCGACTCGACGCACGGTGCGCTCGTGCGTGGGATTGCGTTGCATCTCCGGAGCACCTACGCAAACGTTATTTGCGCTCGTTCGGAGCGGTGTCCGCGCTCGCGTCTGCGGGATCGAGAGGCAACGTGAAGGACGGAGAGAGAGAGAGAGTGCTTTGGCACACGGCGTAGCTGGAGCCGCGAGGGGTGGAAGCCATCTGCATCGCGATGAATGCCACTAGTCCGCCTCCCCTACGAAAAACCCCCTTCGCGTTTACAACCCCCCCCCCCCCCCCCCTGCCCCCTGCCCCCTGGCTCAGAATCTCGCAGCCGGACGCGGCCGACATCGGTTCTCAACTTGGTCTCGTATATCATGGTCGATCGTGAGGCTGAATCGAATGTCAAACACTTTGAGACACAATCTCGGCTCGTCGATTCATCCCCCTATTTTTTTTTTTTTTTTTCTGATTGGGCTAAATGAATATTTATATTTATATTCAATTGATAGTTAACAAATTGATAATTAACAATAACAAAAAAATATGACGAAAACATTTGTGATAAAAAAATAAATAAATATATACTACAGTCACAATTTTTTTTGGCAAAAATAGGAATAACAAATGTATATTCTGCCAATTAAAAAATCAAATTAATTCGTGAGATCACTTAGAATCTCCAGCAGAATCTCCCTCAGAATCCACTCAGAATCCCCTCAGAATCCCCATCGTAATGTCCATCGTAATCTCCATCGTAATCTCCATCGTAATCTCCATCGTAATCTCCATCAGAATCTCCATAAGAATGTCCATCAGAATCTCCATCAGAATTGCCCTAAGAATTTCCCTAAGAATTTCCCTAAGAATTTCCCTAAGAATTTCCCTAAGAATTTCCCTAAGAATTTCCCTAAGAATTTCCCTAAGAATTTCCCTAAGAATTTCCCTAAGAATTTCCCTAAGAATTTCCCTAAGAATTTCCCTAAGAATTTCCCTAAGAATTTCCCTAAGAATTTCCCTAAGAATGTCCCTAAGAATTTCCCTAAGAATTTCCCTAAGAATTTTCCTAAGAATTTCCCTAAGAATTTCCCTCAGAATCCCCTGAGAATCTCCCTCAGAACCTCTCTCAGAACCTCCCTCAGAACCTCCCTCAGAACCTCCCTCAGAACCTCCCTCAGAACCTCCCTCGGAATCTCCCTCAAGATCTCAAGACAACCAAATTTTTCGTCTAAAACGACAGGTCTTCGTAATTGTCTCCGCGGTTCTTCGCCCGAGGCTCCTATGACTTGCAAAATAAGCCCTTCCTCTCCACGACCTCACTTCTCGTACCTCACGCTCGATCCCCGTTCCCTGTGGCCTGCTTCTGGCACGGGCGAAGGAGCGAGGCTCGAACCATCGCTCTCTCTCGCGCGCGCGCCCAACGTTTATCAAGTGTATGAATTAAATTGCCGTTTTATTACCCTGGGGGGACCGAATGCGTGGCCGAGGTACGAACCGGGCTCGACTGAGCAGTCACGCCGCTCCCGACGTCAGGAATCGATGCCGGCTCATCGGTCCTTTCGTTCGAGCGGCCAAAGTTAACCCGTCGGTTCGCACCGAGAGAGCGCCGCGTAAACCTCGCAGAGGGCGAAAACCCCGAAGGATCCTCGCCTCTCCTCCTCGCGTTTTGTCCCGGACGATCGGTATGCGCGTCGTCGCGAGCCGAAATGCCTCATCGGCGGCCGCGCGGCGCGTTATTGGGGGTTGATTCGCAGCGGGACTTCCGTGTAGAAAATCCCCACCGGTTAGCGCGGACATACAAAGGGCGCTAACGGATCGCTTTCCCCTGTCGATTCCCGTTTCTACTGTCCTCAACTTCGCGTCGCGTCCTCCGTGATTGAATATTACAAAAAAAAAAATAGGATCATCGACAGTTAATAGAAAGATAGATTCCAAAATTGACGTTGATCCACATTGCCCGATGATCCCCATTGACCACTTCTTCCCACCAAAACCCACGCGTCTTTGCGCCACGGCAGGAAAAAACTTGACCCTGAGCTTACTCTAAAAGAAGAAGAAGAAGAAGAAGAAAAAAAAATCGAGAAAACGGAGTCCGTGACGACGTGGAGACGATAAAAAATTCAACGCTCATGATTGCCGTCGCTCGCCGAGCTCTTTGAAATTTTACCCCAGCCTTTTGCCCAGAACCGCCGCGTTCTCCAAAGCTGTCTCGTGTGTCCACATATCTCGTCTCTCTTGCCTCAGGTCGAGAAAAAAAAAAAAAAATTCGCAACATCTTTAAAAATCGTCTCAAAAAAAAAAAAAAAAAAAAACATTATCGGCGACATTGTGCGGGTAAAATTTTCGGTAAAATTTCGAGTTCAGCCAGACGGACAATCGATCATGTCTTTGCGGTCTTGCGTCGCGGCCATGCAACGCAGCCGACCGTCAAGCCCGCGACGATACGCAAAAGGGGAACAGTTGCGTTTAGACAAGCGTCGCACGACGATGGAAGCGTATACGAGGATTTCAGTGGCAAAGTGCTTTCTCCGGGCGAGTCTCGGGGCAATTCGTAACAGTCGCCGCGAGGAATAGACGCGCCGTCGCGACGCTCTCGGCATAATGCGGAAGTCGTGTCGAAGTCCACGCCGACATAGCTATACCAATGAGGTTCGATGCCGTTTGGGTTTTGTTGGCCCACCTCGGTGAGGTGAAGTGTCAAGCCGGCGGTACATACGAAAATTTCGCGAACTTGAAATGCCGATTCGTCTGGCTAAACACGATCCGACGATAAATCACGACCACCGAATTAATTGAGCGAATTAATGAAGTAAAGAATTAAAGCAACGGAATGGTTCAATTGGGATTTTTGTGAGCCGTGATACTAGACTGATTATTTTGAATCGCGGATAAAACGGGAGTGGAAGATATGGTGTAGAGTTGTTGGCGATTACTTTTGGAGTCGTATGGGGTGCGAAGAAAATTGGAGTTACGAAGCATTGAGAAACATTGAGAAACATTGAGAAACATTGAGAAACATTGAGAAACATTGAGAAACATTGAGTAACATTGAGAAACATTGGGAAACATTGAGAAACATTGTGAAATATTGTGAAACATTGTGAAACATTGTGAAACATTGTGAAACATTGGGAAACATTGTGAAACATTGAGAAACGTTGAGAAGCGTTGAGAAGCGTTGAGAAACATTGAAGGACATTGAAGAACATTGAAGAACATTATGGAACATTAAGGAACATTGAAGAACATTGACGAACATTGGGAAATATTGAGGAACATTGAGAAACATTGAGAAACATTGAGAAACATTGAGAAACATTGAGAAACATTGAGAAACATTGAGAAACATTGAGAAACATTGAGAAACATTGAGAAACATTGAGAAACATTGAGAAACATTGAGAAACATTGAGAAACATTGAGAAACATTGAGAAACATTGAGAAACATTGAGAAACATTGAGAAACATTGAGAAACATTGAGAAACATTGAGAACTAAAACAGTTTCATGAGGAAAATAGAAGCCAGGGAAATAGCGGGGAATCGGGTCAACGTGTTGAAGAAAGGCATTCGTCGTTATAATCCAAGGAAGATAATTCCCAATATCGTTAATCCGAGGTTCCACGCCAGGCTTTATGGAGTGGTGGACGCATCAGATCGGGATTACCATGAAATTAGTCGAGGGACTTAAGGTCCTAAACTGTTTCCGTCTCCCTGCAGAAGACCCGGCTTTCCGAGTCAGGATCTATGTTAGCTTGGCGATCGGCCACCGATCACATTTCAACTCTTCTCCGCCATACGCGAAACATTGATCCGTCGATCTCTGTGTAAATCTGTTATTAACCATCCATTGTCGGATCGCATTATCCGTCGGTAACGCTCGAATAGTACATGGGAAATCGATACGTTAACGCAGGTGGTCTCGCGTGGGCATGGTCCGGGAATCGGCTTGTCGCCGAGTCGAGTGTAATTCGATTTGCGGACCCCCATTATCGCGCACGCTCCGGGTCAGGGTTAGACCCCTGCGATGGCGTTAACGATCGCCCCTGCAACACCCCCTCGATTCCCGGATCGCCTATGCGTCGCCCCTTCCGGCACGTGGTCGCTGTCAACGAAAATCTAATCTCCCAACAATTCGGACCGAGGCACCCACAACCGCATATCCCATCCTATTGACTCCTGTGCTTGCATAGATTCCATATCCTAAGTTCAGCCAAAGCAATTGACACGTAGTTCATCGAACTCCTGTGGTAACCTTGACGACGAATCAAGAGAACTAGTTCCAATCCTAAGGGCTGTTGGGCTTGCATAGATTCCGAACTTAAATTCAGCCGAAGCAATTCGGCGGACCTCATCTAACTCCGCTGATGAACATCATTGGCGCAGCATCAAGATAACCGGTTGCAATTCTAAGGGAAGCTGTGCTTGCATAGATTCCGTATTTGAATCCAGCCAAAGCAATTCGGCGGACCTCATCTAACTCCGCTGATGAACATCATTGGCGCAGCATCAAGAGAATTTGGCGGACGTCATCTGACTCGGCTGATGAACTTAATTGGCGCAGCATGAAGAGAACTTCTTTCAATCCTAAGGGCTGTTGTGCTTGCAGAGATTCCGTATTTGAATCCAGCTAAAGCAATTCGGCGGACCTCATCTAACTCCGCTGATGAACATCATTGACGCAGCATCAAGAGAATTTGGCGGACGTCATCTGACTCCGCTGATGAACTTAATTGGCGCAGCATGAAGAGAACTTCTTTCAATCCTAAGGGCTGTTGTGCTTGCATCGATTCCGTATTTGCATCCAGCCAAAGCAATTCGGCGGACCTCATCTAACTCCGCTGATGAACATCATTGGCGCAGCATCAAGAGAACTTCGTCCGATCATAAGGGCTGTTGTGCTTGCATAGATTCCGTATTTGAATCCAGCCTACGCAATGTGGCGGACCTCATCTGACTCTGCCGATTAACATAATTGGCCCAGCATCAAAAGAAATAGTTCCAATCCTGAGGGCTGTTGTGCTCGCATAGATTCCGTACTTAAAATCCAGTCTAAGTGATGTGGCCTAAGTATTTCGGCAGAACTCATCGAACTCCGCCGATGAACAAAATTGGTGCAGCATCAAGAGGACTGATGCCAATGTCTAAGATGTCTGAACCCCGATGACGAAAACTCGCGAACCCGATGGCAAAATTTCAAATACGACGCCTCTACAATTCACCGAGTTTTGGAAAAAGTCGCTCCAGGATAAACTTGCTCCCGGGCTTTTCTGCCTTAGGTCGCCTTGAGGAACATCGATCAGCAGTCCATCCGTCCGAGCGTCGTTTGCCTCGTTCGCCCAAGCTCAGGGGCTTGATTGATGCGCGATTACGGGGGTTTGGGGACACTCGCTGACACCCAATGATGTATCACCGCTCACGAGAGAGAACTACAACGACGCTGCGGTCTCGGTACAGCCTTTCGGCACGGTGGTTGCGCAGCTACTTTCCACCTTGATCAGCGGCGCCGCGCCCACACGAGGAAGAAGATTGAGCAAGAATCCCTCAAGAACACGCCAAAGCTTCCTGCGTGGAATTAACAGGGTCGTAATGCAGGATGGCCCAAGAACTCAAGCTTCTACTTCTGCGGCGAAAATTTTCAGATCACCGCATTAGACTCTGATAAGGCCTTGTCTGCATCAGACCGGAACAAGGTTTCCTAAAACTGCCACCAGGATTGGAAGTCTATCGATAAGAACCACGGTGGATGACGGATTTGATCCAACACCCAAAGATCCATCTCGTATCCGACTCTCCAGTGCAGCGGAAGTCTCTCTACGACCGGAAGTGACCCAGAAAACCACCAACATGAGCCAGGTACTCAATCCACCAGCTATCAAACCAACCCAAAGTCCCATTGCAACGTCTTTGAAAAAACCGCCACAATCCGCCAATCCTTCAGAGAATTTCAGACCTCTGCATCGAACCCTGGTAGGGTCTGATCGGGGCTTGGTCAGGCCCAAACATGAAGCTCTAAAACTACCACCAGGATCAAAACTCCGTTGATAAGGACCACGGCAGGTGGCGGATTTGATCCACCACCCAAACTTCCGTAGTCTCCGAGTCCTGGTGCGGCGTGAGTCTCTCTACGACCGGAAGTGACCCCAAGAAACCACCAAGAAGCGCCAGGTACTAAATCGCACCACCTATCGAACCCACCCAAAGTCCCGTTTCACCTTCTATGAAAAACCCCCCACAATCTCGGACGATACACGGAAGTTCATAGAGAACCACCACGACGGATAAGTCGTCGTTGTGTCACATCTGCCCGCGTACCACCTCGGACTCTTCCTCCGCTCCTCAGCCTCCAGTATGTTTATAGAATCTTTTTTGTCATCGGGCACAACGTCCGGCGATCCTTCGACCCCTTCGCCGTTTCCTCAAGCGGGGTCGTTCCGTGGTCGTCGTCCATTCTGCTCGGTCCTATCGTCCAGCCGGGGGGGCGCGGGATCCTGGCGAGGACGGTCCCGAGGAGGGTCGCCAGAAGTCGACGGGAAGAGTCGCGGGCGACGGCGGAATGCTGAGGAAACCCCGGTGGGAGGTCCCGAAGAAAGCTCGAAGGATGCCGCGAGGATGACGCCCGGCGAAGGTGGCAGTGAAGAGAAGGAGGCGGAGGACGATGAAACGTGCCCGCCAGGGGGATGTTGAGAACCCGGCTTCATACCCGTCCTGGCGCTTCTCCACGCTGAATAGAAGATTGGAACTCTTTCTGCGGTGACGGGAGTCCTTCCGGCGGGGAGGCCGATAGTGCCGGCTATTTCCGGTGGCCGCCATGACATCGCTATCGCGAAGCGTTACTACCACCGACAGCCCCTCGGGCCATCCGCGTTAAACGTTCTCCTCCACCCGAGACCGCCTTCTCCCATCCTCGCGCGCATCCTTCTCACGGCTCCGCGCTCCTCGTTCCGCAGCGTTCGCTACGGGGCGCTCGTCCGCGGCGTTCCTCCTCCTCATCCGCTTCACCCACGTCGCTCGAGCTGTTTCTTGATCTCTTTTTTTTTTTTCTTTACACCGCGCAAACGGTCGTGAGGGGGCGAGTTTAATCTTGGATGGCGCAGGAGTGGCAACCGTTGGACATTGTTTTCTGGGTCAGCGGGCTGGGATTCAACGCGGGGACGACGGGAGTTGGTTATGGAGTCATGAAGATGGCGGATCGTGGCGGAAAGATCGTCGACAAACGATCCGTGGTCGCTGCTGTTGTTGTTTCTCAAGGGTTTAAAACTGAGAATTCCATTGATGGACACTTGATACCTTGGCAACGTTTTCCATTGGGCGTTTAATGGCAATAAATGGTATCGGAAGGTAATCAATGGGATCTCAATGGAAATTCATGGGGGAATATTGAAACGGTACTTTCTACCATTCATTCTTAATGGGACTTCACTGGCAAGGCAGTGGAAAATTCTAAATGGTACGTTGTACCATACGTTACCAATACGAGACCAATGGCAATATCCTGGGATAATTCAACCGGCACTTTGCCCCATTATTTATCAATGGGAGTTCAATTCCAAATGACTGGGAAAATTCAAGCGGTACTTTCTACCATCCGTCATTAATGGGAGTTCGCTGACAAGTCAATGGGACGTAACAAGTGGTACTTCTTCAATTAATTATTAATGGTGGCCCATTGGAGCATAACTTGAAGAGCTCAAATCGTATTTCTTACCATTGGGAATAAATGGGCACTGAATCGAACGGTAAAAAGCTAGAGAATCTTCAATGGCACGTCTGACTATTTATAATTCGCGAGGGATCCTTGGCAAAGTTTTCCATTGGACGTTTAATGGCAATGAATGGTATCGGAAGGTAATCAATGGGATCCCAATGGAAATTCATGGGGGAATATTGAAACGGTACTTTCTGCCATTCATTCTTAATGGGACTTCACTGGCAAGTCAGTGAGAAAATTTTAAATAGTACGTTTTCCCATTTGTTATTAATGGGAGCTCACTGGAGCATAACTGGAACAGCTGAAATTGTGTTTCTAACCATTGGAAATAAATGGGAACTAAATAGAACGGTACAAAGTCTATGAAATCTTCACCACGTAATTCTTTCGTGAAACTCTGACGAGGAAGCGTTATGAAAATAAAAATTTTCAACTTTTATGAGGAAGCCTTATGAACAATGTAAATTTTCAACTTTCATTCGAAAGCCTTATGAAAATTTCAATATGCAAAATTTAATATCAATAAACGATTGAATTATCTCGCTAAATGCACCGTCACGATCTTCACAGTGTTTCGCACAGTGTCGCGAAAGATTTGACAATTATGCTGCTCGAGTCACCGCGCCGCCGAGTGGATGATCGTGTGCACGATCCGTGATCCTTATCAATTTATTAGAGGCTCGTTTATCGGCGCGCCGGGCGAGTCAACGCGTTCTCCACGACGGACAAGCGAACACCCCGCCGTAGCGTTCCTCTTCTTGGCCGGCGCGGTCTATTCAACGATCAGTTATCTTCGGCATTTCCTGAGCGCACAAAGGGACGCGGAGATCCGTCGCTCCGACAAAAGCACCAACGTCGAGCGACGAACCCCTCGCGGGGCAACACGATACTCTCGATCACCGCTGCGCCGAAACATAATCGGGGGTTGCCGATCCTCCGCGCCGGCTTCCGGACAGACCGAACGAAATTAAGATGGAGAAGATTCCATCGCGAACAATTTCGAATCCGGATCTCGAAGAGATTTTTCGATCGAGATGTCGCGTCGAAAAAAAAAAAAAAATTTATTCTTTAAATATAGCAAAAAAAAAAAAAATGTATAGTCATAAATAATATATTAAATACACATTGATATAGTATAATTTAATTTAATTTAATATGATAAATGTGAAAATATAAAAAAAAACATATAATAAGAAGCGGCAACAAAAAAAAAAAAATATAAGATTAAATATAAAAAAATTAAATAACATACCGAATGTGTGTTAATATAATGTAATATTACTTGTATATGATATATCATGTAAATATAATATATTATTATATTTACATGATATAAAATATATGTGAGGAATTTTTCTGTCAACTCAGCAACGTTTTTTTTTCGACACTCTCAGATTTATCCCACAATTGGCCACATTTTAGCTTCACTTCGAAGACGTTGAGAATTTTTTCTCAAATTTTTTTAACCGTCCATTTAGAATATGCGTTTTTGTTTTTTTTTTTCTAATTCATATATCTTGAAAGGAACAAGTCGGGCAAAAAAAAATCTAACGGCAAAAAAGTTCTCTTTATTCATTGACTATTTAATGCAAATATGTCTTATATTTTTGTTCATTTTTTAAAAGGTATTTTTGGCAGAAAGGAATGAAAATTATAGTTTTTTTTTTTCGTGCAATGCGACACCTTCGATTTCATTGCCGATTTTTCAGGGTATTCAACGATCTATAAAGAACCTACAAAAAAAAAAAAAAAAAAAAATTGCAAAGTGGTACTCGACCTAGTTGTTGAATAAATATTTATTTGAACCATTAAATATTTGAGTAAAATAAATATTTATTCAAATCAAATAAATATTTGAGTAAAATGAATATTTATTCAAATCAAATAAATATTTGAGTAAAATAAATATTTATTCAAATAAAATAAATATTTGAGTAAAATGAATATTTATTCAAATCAAATAAATATTTGAGTAAAATAAATATTTATTCAAATCAAATAAATATTCATTTAAATGTCTTACGCCGCAGAAACTTCATACAAAAAAGAAAAAAATCGGGTTAGCAAGATTAGAAGAGCGTATGTTTGACGCTCGCATAGGCATCGAGTGTGTTCTTTTGATTAGAGCCACGTGGAGGGGGAGCGAAAATCCGTGAAGCCCGAGCGAGCCCGTGTGAGAAATGAGGCAACGTAGGGGAAGCTTCAGCGCGCGAGAGCCTCGATATGTATATATTATTATACCGCGCAAATATATGTACATATATGTATATATATATATGTACTCATATGCATATGGGGCATTCCACGTCAAACGAGTCGCTCATTCCCTCGATTTTGTTCATTTTTTTTTTAGTATAATGTTATTACCGACTCATAAGGGACTTCAATTTTTCACACTTGCTTTTTCAACAATCGAAAAAAGTCACTCCTCGTCTAAGAAAACAATCTAAAAAAAATCCCTACAACCTTTTGGCTCGGTACGAACATAATACAAAAAAAAAAAAAAAGAAAGGACCAAAATCGACAGGACCGATATGAAAGAAATTGAAACAAAAAAATGGAAATTTCGAGACTATCGTCTGGTGCATAAAAATCATTTTTAAAATACCAAAAAACAAAACCGGCGCAAATTTTTTCAGATTTTTTTGAACCACCTTTTCGCACTTGCTTTTTCAACAATCGAAAAAAAGTCACTCCTGGCCTAACAATAAAGAAAATAAAAAAAAAAATCCCCAGAACCTTTTCGCTCGGTACCAAAAAAAAAAAAAAAAAAAACAACAAAATCGACAGAACCGATATGACGCGGAACGCCCCATATGCATATCGAACCTTGACAATCAAAGGGGCGTATCGGGCCGGGTTTTGCACCAGAAACGATGGGACTTGCGCCCCTCCGCTTCTCGCGCCTCGACGTGCGATTTACATGTGCATGAGCCGGGCGAATGCCACGGCAGTGCTATATATAGTACACGGGCGCGTATAATCGTGGCATAAGAAGCGGAGAGACCGTACAGTCCCGGTGCATTGAGCTGTCAGTCATTCCTACGCGCTTCGTCCCGGTCCCCGACGAGCCGCGGCACCGTCATGGAAACATCTGTCCCCGCCGGTGAGCGCGCTATCGCGACTCGGTGGCGGCTCTCGCCGCTCCGGCCGTCCCTCCGGAGGCGTGGGAGGTTCGAGAAAAAAAAAAAAAAAGAAAAAAAAAATTCTCCGTCAGGGATGGGAGAGTGGTTCGGAGAGGTGGAGAAATTTCCCGAGAAAGATCGCGTCGGTGAAGAGAGTGAATCGTTCCTCCGCGGCCCCCGGAAGTGTCGGAAGCCTGGAGATTGACCTCGATCACTTGGCCAGCGAAAGGCAAAGTGCTTTGAATTTTTGTTGTTGTAATTTTCGATCGAAAGACGATGGATTTTTGGCTATTGTCTGAAAATGTATGTCTGTGTATATCGGATGATGAAATATATTTTTTATTAGATTTTTTTTTTTTTTAATTCGGGTGTATTGAAATGTTTTTCAAGTGACGGAGCGATTTGTGTGTTTGATGCGTCAATGATATTAAAAGAACGAATGGCTGGTTGCATTTTTTGAGCGTTAGATCGGGACATCGCCAGGACCTTGCAAGGACCGCGCGAGAACCTCGTCAGAGCCTCGCCAGAGCCTCGCCAGAGCCTCGCCAGAGCCTCGCCAGAACCTCGCCAGAACCTCGCCAGTACTTTACCAGTACCTTGCCAGAACCGTGCTAGGGCATTGTCACGACCTTGCCAGTACTTTGCCAAGATCTTGCTAGGACCTTGACAGCAACTTGTCAACGTCTTATCTGGGTCTTGCCAAAGCCTTGCCAGGATCTTATCAAACCCTTGCTAGGATCTTATCGGAGTTTTGCCAGGACCTTATCAGTCTTGTCAGGACTTATCGGAGTTTTGCCCAGGACCTTAGCAATCTTGCCAGGATCTTATCGGAGTTTTGCCAGGACCTTATCAGTCCTGCCAGTATCTTATCAGACACTTGCCAGGATCTTATGAAACACTTGCCAGGATCTTATCAGACACTTGCCAGAATCTTATGAAACACTTGCCAGGATCTTATCAGACACTTGCCAGAATCTTATGAAACACTTGCCAGGATCTTTTCAGACACTTGCCGGAATCTTATGAAACACTTGCCAGGATCTTATCAGACACTTGCCGGGATCTTATGAAACACTTGCCAGAATCTTATGAAACACTTGCCAGTATCTTATGAAACACTTGCCAGGATCTTATGAAACACTTGCCAGGATCTTATCAGACCCTCGCCAGGATCTTATCATATTCTTGCTGGGGTTTTCGCTGAGCCTTGCCAAGGTCTTATCCGAACCTTGTCTAGGTCTTATCCGAACCTCGTCAGGCTTTTATCTCTTATCTGCACCCGATGCAACGCCCCAAAAAATTCTGCCGTCGATAATTCAACACGCCGAAAAGTGACCAACATCGCCCACCCCTATAAGTACAACAATCAATGACACATGAATTAACAATCGACATCAATATCAACAGATCGTATAGTATATCGATTCATTATCAACATACATATTTTTTTTCCCCATATATTTCATATAATTTCTCACATTTCCACGACACCTCCTATCGACGCCGAAATTGGAGATCGAAACTGTGCTCGGCAATGGTACGATCGAACTTTTGTTAATATCGATCCGGCGCTTTGATGTTTCAACTGAGGGTCTCGCGCGATGCTCGCCAATATTAAGTTTTCGCAGTCGTATTGCTGAACGGGAAAGAGATCAATGTCGCCGCATTGAATTCTCATTGAATGACCGGAGGACCGGAGAACACCTCTCGCGAATGTCGCGAGAGCCTTTGACGCGAGGATCGCAAAACGGCGCCGAGGGTCGTTATGCGACCGCGATCGGAAAACCTCTCGTCCCGTCTCCGCCGGTGTGCCGATTGGCTGCCGTTTGTGACCGTTCCTTCCGTCCCTATTAAGGTGGCTTCTCCCAACCCTTCACGCTCCGCGCTCGATGCCACGGTCCGGTGTCGCAGCGGCCGATATAACCGTGACGATTAACTTACGATCGTCGAGTTGACGACCCATCTCAATGGCTTTCCCCGTTACGTACTCGGATATGATCGGTCCGTATCCGCTACTTGCTGATTTCGAGCTGGGCGTCTGGAAATATGATTTTTTTTTTTTTTTTACGCGTGTCTCGCAAATAAATATGTATTTAATTAAAATGTTCTGTGGTTTTTAATACATCTTTATTTATCTATAGTAAATGCTTGCTGATCTTTAATTAATATTTATGGATCTTTGACAAATGTTTATTGATCTTTAATAAATGTTTCTTGGTATTTAATGAATGTTTGTTGATTTTTAATAAATGTTTGTTGATTTTTAATAAATGTTTGTTGATCTTTAATAAATTTTTATTGATCTTTAAAAAAATGTTTATCGATTTTTATTAAATGTTTATTGATATTTAATAAATGTTTATTGATCTTTAATAAATGTTTATTGATCTTTAATACATTTTTATTGATCGTTAATAAATGTTTATCGATATTTAATAAATGTTTATTGATCCTTAATAAATTTTTATTGATCTTTAATAAATGTTTATCGATTTTTATTAAATGTTTATTGATATTTAATAAATGTTTATTGATCTTTAATAAATGTTTATTGATCTTTAATAAATGTTTATTGATATTTAATAAATGTTTAATGATCTTTAATAATTTTTTTATTGATTTTTAATAAATGTTTCTTGATATTTAATAAATGTTTATTGAACTTCAATAAATTTTTATTGATTTTTAATAAATGTTTATTGATCTTTAATAAATTTTTATTTATCTTTAATAAATGTTTCTCGATATTTAACAAATTTTTATTGATCTTTAATAAATGTTTATCGATATTTAATAAATTTGTATTGATCTTTAATAAATGTCTACTGATTTTTTAATGAACACTTATTTGCTGCGCGCCCTTCAACTAATTTTATCTTTCCGATCGCAATCCTCGAACGAAACCGAACTCGGTGGCAATTTTTATCGACGTAAAGTAACCACCGCTCGCACGATGGAGAGTTTGTTTTCTCATCGCGCCGTTTCGGAGGAGGAGAACATTTTATGAGTAGTTACAGCACTTCACGGACTTCGCCAGTTGCAGGACTTCCAAGGGAATCCCGCCAAGATGGCGACGGTGCCGTCGAATGCTGTTCGTACTTTCTCCCGCGGCCCGCTCGGACGCGAATAACGAACTTGTCGATGATTTCTTTTTTATAGTCATTTTTTTGTCCTCCAAGTCAAACCGCGTCGCCTCAACTCGCCGAAGAGCGCAACGATTTCTCAACGGACCTTCCTCGGTTCTCGAACTCTCGAAACCCTTAAAAAAAAAAAAAAAAAGAGGTTTTCTTCCTCGTCTATTGACGGGATGAAAAATAAAATCGAAAAGAAAAAAAAAAAAAAATTAAAAATCGACGAATAACGATTTTTCAACGGACGAACTTCAGAAATTTCCTTCGAAGGAAGTTAACCGAAATCTCAAAAGAAAACAAAAAAAAAACGTCAAGAAGAGCAGCTGGATTGGACGTATCTATAGGCGAGATGAAAAAAAAAATTAAATAAAATGAAAAAAATTAAATAAAAAAAATAACGAATCGGTGAATAAACGCTCTATTTTTTTTTTTTTTTTTTTTTTTTTTTTTTTGGCTTTACGACATCTTTTTCGTACGACCCGGAAGTGGCTCTTCGGACGTGACAATAGTTTCGTTAACGAGTTGCGTCGGAATGGCTCGGCGGAGTGCATCCTCGCTTATCCCCCAAATTTCACAACCCCAATTTCGCTTCTTCGACTATCGAATGTCGCCCATTGCGCTCTACCGCACGAATTCCTGAAACTCCCCGTGGAAACGACACGACAATCGAAAATGTGTGGACGATACATATAGCCAACCGTCTCGTCGCAATTCGGCAAGAAAAAAAAAAAAAAAAAGAAAAATCGTCGAGCCGACGCAAAAAAGCCCGAAATGAAACGGAGGAGGAATTCATGATGAGAAAAAATGAAGAAGAAAAAAAAAAAAAAACCACCGTAGCTCCCGAAACTCGACACCGAATCTCTCCGAAACGATCTTTTTCTCAGACTCGTTCCCCTTTTTTTTTTTTTTTTTTTTTTCTTAAGTTCTCTTCTTCATTCTCTAGCTCGTTCAGCAGCCGCGTCTCGATCTTTTAATTCCAAAAAGTCGTCGGATAAAGAAGTGGAATTGGAATGGAAACGAAGAGAACGAGGCGAGTTCACCCTCGATCTTTAATCAATTTTTAATGATCTTCAATAAATTTTTAACAATGTTCAATAAATTTTCATTGATCTTCAATAAACGTTTATTGATCTTCAATACATTTTTATTGATTTACAATAAATTTTTATTGATCTTCAATAAATGTTTATTGATCTTCAATAAATGTTTATTGATCTTCAACAAACGTTTATTGATCTTCAAGAAACGTTTATTGATCTTCAACAAACGTTTATTGATCTTCAATAAATCTTTATTGATCTTCAACAAATGTTTATTGATCTTCAATAAATGTTTAATGATCTTCAATAAATGTTTATTGATCTTCGATAAAGGTTTATTGATCTTCGATAAAGGTTTATTGATCTTCGATAAATGTTTATTGATTTTTAATAGATCTTTCCGAACCTTTTATTGATTTCTTATAAATGTTTATTAATTTTTTTAGCAAATGTTCATTGATCTTTGATAAATGCTTATTAATTTTACATAAATGTTTATTGATCTTTAAAAAAAAAAAAAAGGTCATCGGAGCCATCGCAAAAAAGGCCCGAAACGAAACGACGGAGGAGTTCATGACGAGAAAAAAAAAAAAAAAAAAAAAAAAAAACTACCGAAGCTACCGAAACTCGACACCGAATCTCTGCGCTGCTCCCGAAACGATCTTTTTCTCAGACTCCATAATTTTTTTTTTTTTTTTTTTTTCTCTCCTCTCCTTCATCATCCTCATGGCTCGTCGAGCATCCGCGCCTCGCTCTTTTAATTCAAAGTCGCCGGGGAGAGAGAGAAGTGGGATTCGAGGGGTGGCGAGGAGCACGAGGCGAGTTCAACCCTCGAGGGCATTCGGCTGATCTGGTTTCCGAGAGATCGTCAACGAGATCTTATTTCTGGCGGCTCTTCTGCGCGAGTCCTGCCAGCCTCCTTCGAGGCATCGGGCGCAGTTCGGTAGCGCGGGAAAAAAAAAAAAAAATCGAGTAACCGGCACGGGAGGAGCGCGAGCGGCGGGCGAGCGATTCGATACCGCGAAACGCGCTCACGCTCGGCGGCTCGGGTTCAAGACCGGGTTGGGACTAATTTTTTTTTTTTTTTTTTTTTTTCTTCATCGTCTTGAAGTGCTCTGAGAGAGGGATCGCTCCATCCTCCCACGTTATGCCCGGCGTTCTTTCATTATTCGCTCGGTCCGAGTCCGCTCGACGAGGCCGAACTCCGAGGGGATTTACGGCATTCCGATGCGCTCTCAACGGGACGGTAAGCATGAATGGGCGACGATGGCGGGTTCGACCCCCTCGCGAGCACACCTTTCCCGCCTCTAGGTTTGTGGAAAAAAGAAGAAAAAAAAAAAATAAGGAAACTCCTCGCTGGACCTCCCGAGGATTCTCGAGATCTTGGCAAATGGACGGCAAGGAAAAGAGGCGCGAAACAGCCCTGACGACGGCTGGGGTATTTTTTTTTCTGTTTTTTTCTTTACGGCGATTCTGAACTGTTTTGTGGAATCTGATGGACAGAGGTTGATCATTGAATGTCGACATCCATCGATTGGCGGTGATTTTGTAGCGTGCAAACTCGCAAAATCTCTGCGACGAAATCATCGGCGGGTGAAGATTTTCTTGCGCATATTTGCTTTCTCAGCGATAACGATAACAATTATATTATATAATATTTTATAATATTATATTATATAATATTTTATAATATTATATTATATAATATTATATTGTAGTAATGAATGCGATTTGTTACTCTTAGAAATACATGGTCCGGTGGTATTGAGTGGTATTGAGTGGTATTGGGTGGTATCGGGTTGTATTGGGTATACATTTTTGATTTTTTCGATACTTATTCAACTTCTGTAATTTGGCATTTTTCAATGAAATTTCCAAAAATGTTACACAACACTTTAATTCTTTTCTGATAACAATTTTCCCAGTACTTTGGGTCCGAATATTCCCACAATCATTCTTAAAATAAAAATGTGGCGGTGGGTGTAAAAATATTTCGTATTATATACCTAAAATATATCATATATTTAAAGTAATGCCCAGCTCTGATATTATATTATATTACATTATATTATATTATATTATATTATATTATATTATATTATATTATATTATATTATATTATATTATATTATATTATATTATATTATATTATATTATATTATATTATATTATATTATATTATATTATATTATATTATATTATATTATTAGCAGTTTGCGAAAAGTCTCAACCATCGATGACTTCGTCGTAGCAACTTTGCCGACTTCCTTGGCAGGTGATTTTGTTTTTATTTTTATTTTTATATGTAGTGGGGCTTGTGGAAGGGGGCTGATGAATCGGCATTAATGTGGTCCAACATGGCGGATCGACGAGCGCCGCCCCGCGGCTATTGTCCAGATTCCCTGGAATCGCCCGGCCTCGCTACCGGTATTTTCGTTCGCGGTGAAATATTAAGGGCTCTAGCTAGCTCCCTCCATACACGATTATAGTGACAAATAGTGAGGGCCGAGTTCCAGGTACCCCTCGAAAAACTAGCCACCAGTCTTGACCTGGCGAATTTCTTTTGTTGCAACACCCTCAAGAGAAAAAAAAAAAAAAAAAATCCACGAATCCTGCACATTCCAATAATCACTTGCTGCAAACCAAGGAAAATAGTATATGCTTTTTTTTTAATACATTAACATAACATAACATTGAACATTTTTTTTATTTTTTTTTATACATTAAATATTCACAGAAAAATAATTTAGCGACGAGGACCTGCAAATTAATATTTAATTGATTCAAATACTTAATTTTATTGTAAAAAAAAAAATATATATTTCAATTAACTTCAATAAATATCCATTTAGATTAAATAAATATTTGTTCGATAACAATAATATTCATTATTGTCATAATTATTATAATTATTATTGTGGTTGCTCGAAAAATTCATGTCTTCAATGACATTGAATATGATATAATAAATATATTTTCTATATAATAATCTTTGCATAAAATTTAATCGTTCCAGAAAGGAGATAAACGACGATTCATTAAAGTAAACATAAAAATTCAGTCTTCAATATTCTTCGAATAAATATTCGCTTCAACCAGGCAAATATTTATTGTACCCAAATAAATATTTATCTGAAGCAAATAAAAATTTATTGCATCCTAATTAATATTTATTTAAAGCAAATAAAAATTTATTGCATCCTAATTAATATTTATTTAAAGCAAATGAAAATTTATTGCAACCAAATTGATATTTATAAAAATCAAATTAATATTTATTTCAATCAATTAAATATTTACTTTAACCAAGCAAATATTTATTGTGCCCAAATAAAAAAATAAAAAAAAGTTTTTTTAATCAAGTAAATATTTATTTGCTTCGCGCCTGAGAAACAAATGATTTTTCTGTGTGCCGATTCGCAGTCTTAGCGATCGTGCGATAAGAAATCGTTAAATCGGATAATCGGGAATTTCTCGGCGCGATTCTGAGACTCGAATTCCCGAAGGGACCTAAGTGCGCCAACTCAAATTTCATCCTATGAGAACTTGCACGAGTCGTCTTGCTCCGGTCGGCTTCCTCGTAAGAAAAAAAAAAAAAAAAAAAAAAAAAAAAGTAATCAGAGGAAAATTCACACGGAAAAGAATCTTTTTTTTCCTCCCCGCTCTGCATCGTCCATTCTTTCGTCGCCCTTCACGCTTTTCCTTCGCATTCATTCCCGCTCTGTTTTCATTTTTTTTTTTTTTTTTTTATCCTCTCACCTCCGCACCGTCGTTGCCGGCCGGCCTGAGAAGTGCACGTAGAAAAGTGCCGGAAAGCTGAACGGCGAACGGAGGGCGACGAATGAGGTCTCTGCGGGACACCGGACGATCGGCATCGGATCGGCAGGTCCTTTTCGACGAAGAACGAGGCCGCTCGGTCTCTCCGGCTCGCTGCGGAGCGGAATAAGAGCGACGGTGCAGAGAACTGGCGAGTGCGACGAAAAAAAAAAAAATGTAAATTTCGATTTTAAACCTTTTCTTTTTTTACTGTATTTTATTAGGTAAGTTTAGAAAAAAGTTGTATATAAAAAAAAAATGTTGAATTAAACGTAGGAAAATGTTGAGTTAAGTATAGAAAAATTTGCAACTCGACGTAGCTGCTGAGCAAAAATTATAATATTATAACATTTTTCTTCTTATTGTAAAAGCTATTTTTTAGCAGAAAGGAAAGACAATTATATTTTTTTTGTGCAATGCGAGACGACCGATTCCGCCGCCAATTTTTTAGAGTGTTCGGCAGTGTCTCAAGAATCTACAAAAAAAAATTGACAGAGTGTAACTCACCGTAGTTACTGAGCAAAAAAAAAAAATATAACAATACAATACTTTTGTTGCAATTTTATTTCCCATTAAATTTCTGTGTACAATCAATTAAAAATCACATTTCTCGATCTTTCGGAAGATCCTAACTACCCCGGCCCTAAAATCTCAAAATTTTGTTTCTACCCAAAAAATAGCTTCCTCTATGAAGAAGCAAAAAAAAATAAAAAATAAAAAAAATAAAATAATTTACCACAGAGGGAAGTGAACGATGCGAATGTAAGTAGCTCGGTGTTTTATCGTCGATCTTCCATCGTCGGGTTTGTGTCGACCGGTCCGGTCGCTGCTCCGTTTCTACCCTCTCGGCTCTGGAACCGAAGCTGAATGAATGCCGTCCGCCGGTCGTCCGGCGGAGCCGAGGAATTTTCATTCATGAGACAGAACGCCTCGGCTTGCGGCAACTCAGTCTCACTCTCGGCGCGGAGGCCTCGGATATCGTCCCGCCGATCTGCATCGAACGAGGAAATAATCGCCGAAGAAGCACTTGCTGGTCGCGCCCGGAAGTGCTTCCTCCGGGCTTCTCCCCAGGCTAAATGTTCTGATCAGTGAATTTTAGCTCATGAAATGGGATTTTTTTCCATTCTATGGGCTAAATTTTCTGATGGTCGAATTGATTCGCTCATGAAATGAAATTCATCCCATGCTATGGGCTAAATGTTCCAATCGTTGAATTCAATCATCGAATGTAATTCATCCCATTCTATGGGCAACAATTTCGAACGGTTGATTTTCCGCTTCTGAAATCGAATTCATTCCATGCTATGGGCAAAATTTTCCAACTGTTGAGTTCAACCATTGAATCTAATTTATCCCATTTTCTATGGGCAAAATTTTCAAATGATCAAATTTCAAGCTACTGAACTAAAAATTGCGTCCCATTCCGCCATTCAAATGTCCCAATGTTTGAATTCAATATAACAGAGCGAAACTCCCATGGGCTAAATTTCCCATTGACGCAAATTCAGCATCCGAAGCAAAAATTCATGTCATCCTCGTCTTAAAGCTTTCCAATCCTTGGACATTTACCTCCACCAATCTACATCACTCCCCAATAAAACAAAATACAACACAACACTCCATTCAACGACAATGACCACGGAAAGCAACTGCCCTACGCAAAGTGACATCTGCCGAGGAATCTCTTCGAGAAACCTCGCCCAGCATCCGCGCCGTCCACTTTGCCTCCAATTTGTCAACCTCTTCGGATTCCTCATCCAGTCGTCGTCTTCATCGACGCAAGCTAGCAACGTACTTTCGCACCGGCCGGCGTGTCAAACGAGTCCTCGCGCCGCCTCGACAACGGAAGAGCGCGCAAAACGACAGGCTTCGCCTTGCACGTTCGTTATCGTCGAGATCCTTTTGTTTGTCCGGTTTGTGCTCCTGCGCCGTCCTCCTTGCAGCCTCCCGGCGATCCTCGCTGCAAGCACGAGTCGGCATCGAACAGGATCCTGCTCGGCTCCGCAGGACGCCGTCTCCTCGCAGAGGGACCACAGCTCGCACAGGTGGCACTGGTGGCATCTCCTTCATCCCGACAGGAACTCGGCCAGCCTAATCTCACCGCCGAACAACCGCAGGATTAGCCTCATTAACTCCCGCTGGACACCTCTCGCAGTGCAGCACCTTTCCCACGAGGCTCTTCGGCTGTTGTTTCCCTTTCTTTTCGCCGCTTCCTCCTCGCAACCGAGACTCGTCGCTACTGGATCGTCCGTTCGGGACACGGAGAACGCGTTGCGAGATAGTTGGAACGAGACTATACGAAGGATCAAACTGATCGGCGGAAACTTCGTGATCGGCGATTTGTTCCGAGACATAAGATCGGATGGATCGGCGATCGAGGATGGGAGCTTGCGTTTGGATCTTGAATTGCGCCAACAACTGGCGAAAATTAGAAAATTCATTCCATTCTGTAGGCAAAATTTGCCGTATAAACATGGCCGCGTGAACATGGCCGCGCGAACATGGCCGCGTGAGCATGGCCGCGCGAGCATGGCCGCGCGAGCATGGCCGCGCGAACATGGCCGCATGGACATGGCTGCATGAACATGGCCGTACAATCATGGCCTTACAAACACGTCCACACAAACACATCCACGCAAATTGCGCCAACAACTGGGGAAAATTAGAAAATTCTTGAATTGCGCCAACAACTGGGGAAAATTAGAAAATTCATTCCATTCTGTAGGCAAAATTTGCCGTATAAACATGGCCGTATGAACATGGCCGCGTGAACATGGCCGCGTGAGCATGGCCGCGCGAACATGGCCGCGTGAGCATGGCTGTGTGAGCATGGCCGCGCAAACATGGCCGCATGGACATGGCTGCATGAACATGGCCGTACAATCATGGCCTTACAAACACGTCCACACAAAACCGTCCACGCAAACGCGTCCACGCAAACGCGTCCACGCAAACATGTCCACACAAACATGGCCGTATGCACTTCGCCGTATATCTTCGATCTCGTTAAGTCATCGAGTAAAATATGCAAAAAAAAACCAGGCATCAATGCAGCGCAAGCGGTTGGTTAATTATTGACGAGCGACTTGACAGAATCGCATTCGTTTTTCCAGGATATTAGTTCGGTGGCGAAATCTATAAGGATCCTGAAAAGATGTGCTCGTTGTTTCCTTACCATTTTCCCCCTTTTCGCCCCACCATGGCACTAAATCCGTTGCTCCTGGA
The DNA here is from genome assembly GCA_963575735.1 of Amblyjoppa fuscipennis. Classification (NCBI taxonomy): domain Eukaryota; kingdom Metazoa; phylum Arthropoda; class Insecta; order Hymenoptera; family Ichneumonidae; genus Amblyjoppa; species Amblyjoppa fuscipennis. Next base: position 13,296,352 of record OY754497.1, read on the forward strand.
TAGTCCTACAGTTAAATCATGTTGCAACATGATGAAAAAACACGATCCAACCGCAGGACCAACCTGATCGAGGAGAACTTTGAGATCCACGATTGATCTCGCATGAGCTTCGGATTCGGGGATTCCCGGGAAAGAATGGAGATCAAGAATACGACCTCCTTGGTGTGTGTTTTTTTTTCTTCTTCTTATTCCTCCAATGTTCTCAAACCAACAAAGCGTAAGAGACCAGAAAGGCGGTCTACAATGGATCGCAAGCGATTGATAATTATTGACAGGCGACTTAACGGGATTGCGTTCGCTTGTCCAGGATATTATTTCAGTGGCGAAACCTACCAGGATAATGAAAAGAAAAAAAAAAAAATTGTACTCGGCCGTGCGGATTGGAAGCTTTGGGACACAAAGAAGCGGAGCGGAAGCTTCGTTTGGCTACGGGGAGCTTGAAATCCCCGGGCCCGCGATCGCCGGCTAAGGCCAGCATTAGGCCCGTAGCTGGTCCAGGCCTAAAGATCAACAAGACCCCTGGGATCAATCTTGCGCGACTGCGCACTCCTTTCTCCCGCTTCACTACCGCGATGATGCGTACAGAATGACGTCTTCTGGAGGAACATTGAGGAGTTCTTGAGGGAGGAAAGCCTGTTAAGCCTCACCGGTCGCCACGGTAGAAGAGAAAGACGGTGGGAGGAAGGAATGAAGGTGCAAAGGACCGTCATCGTTGCGGATTGGTGAAGAGTTTTCCAGCAGAGCAATGCGGAGTCTTCGAGGAAAACAATGCTGAGTGTTCAACGAGAGCAATGCGCAGTTTTTCAGGAGAGCAATGCGAACTCCTCCAAGAGAGCAATGCGGACTCTTCCAGGAGATCAATCTTGGAGTCTCGGAGATCAATCCGGAGTCTTGGAGAGCATTGGAGTCTTTCAGAAGAGCAATGCGGAGTTTCCCTGAAGAGCAATGCGGAGTTTTCCCGGAGAGCAATGCGGGGTTTTCCTGGAGAGCAATTCGGAGTTTTCTAGGAGACCAATGTGGAGTTTTCCCGGAGAGCAACGCGGAGGCTTTCAGAAGACCAATGTGGAGTTTTCCTGGAGAGCAACGCGGACGCTTTCAGGAGAGCAATGCGGAGTCTTCCAGGACACCAATGTGGAGTTCTTGCGCTCCTTAGCCTACTTTGGGACATGGACACTTTTAGCTCCTGGCTCACGGCTGCCTGGTGAATCGCCGAAAACCCTTCGGCCCAGAGCTGGTCCAGGCTCAATGCCTGGCAGATCAACAAAGCCTTTACAATCTATGTTGCACAACCAAGAAAAAAGGAGTGCACTCCTTTTTTTCCTCGCTTCACTACAGCCACAATGCCTAACAGGATGACGTCTTCCGGAGCAACGTTGAGGAGTCCTTGAGGGAGGAAATCCCAAGTCTCGCCGATGGCAACGGGGGAGGATGGGTGAGGAACGAAAGTGCCAGCGACAATCGTCATTGCCGATGGTGAAGAGTCTTACGGGAGAGCAATGCGGAGTTCTTGCGCTCTTTGGCTTCCTTCGGGACATTTACGGTTTTGGCTCCCGGCTGACGGCGGCCTAGCGAATCGCCGAAAATCCTTCGACAATGAAATTTGAAAAACCACTGCGGCTCTCGCTCCCCCCCCCCCCCCCATCCACCTGCCGAAGGCATAAATCATCGTGGCTCTGTCCGGCGATGCCCGCCGGCGGTGAAACGACGATCCGCAGGTAACGATTTGCAGGTGTCTCTCGGAGGTTTATTGGACTCTCTGTACGGAGGAGGATCGCGGAACTTCCACCTTCTCGAATTCAACTGCTATTGACATAGGTCGATGAAATTTTGGGCCCGAGAATATCGCTTCTCCACTCACGCATCAGCAGCATGAATTACACCGACATTTAGGGCAGCTCACTAAGTGGACGGAAAGACGTGGTGAAACTTGATTTTTTTTTTTTTTTTTTTTTCGGAAAAACTTGATTTTATGGGATTGCGTATTTATCAAAATTGTAAGCTTACGTCAGGATGTCTTCGGGATTTTTTTTTTATAAACATTGGACTATCGGAAAACCTGCTACAGGGTGCGCCTCTACGAAAAAAGAATTGATGGACAGAATTAATGGACTGCACGTAAATTTTTATTTGAATGAATTGCATGCCTTTTTTTATAAGTCCTTTTTTTTCTGGTTTCTCTGTACACCCAGAAAAATTGTTTATTTCACGGGCGACCCGCAAAGCAATCAAACAATTTTTCCGCGTGCTGTGTCCGTCGCTGAGAGTCGATTGATTCGAACCAAAAAAAAAAAAACCAACCTCCTTCTTAAATTCTTAAAACATAATATAAAAAAAAAGTGGCGTTTGAATTTCATAATAAAAAAAAAAAAAAAAAAAATGGCGTTAGAACTTCAAGCTTAGTTTTCGACGTAAATTTTCGATCATCCGATTTCACTTTTGGTCCAGGCACTCGGGTTTGAAAAATTCTACCTAATCAACGAGATTAAAAAAAATATATATATATATATAACAATTTTTTTTTTAATACATTAAAAAAAAGCAAACAAACATATATTTTCGCGTATACTTTTTTTTCCACGCAAGTTATCGCAGCATCCGTGATAAAATTTCCGGAATGAAAATTTGAGAGTCGAACCGAAAAAAAAAAAAAAAAAAAAAAACTACCTCACCAATGCAGTCACGCGTTCTTGTCCGGGTCCTCCCCGTTCGCCAAAAACGTCAGGGTTTCTCGGGCTCGCGGACTACGATATTACGATTAATTTGGTCGTAAATTTTCGAGCCGCTCTCGTTCCTGGAAGTGCCGAAGGTAATTTATACGAGGTTCACGCTGCTCCTAGGTTTCCCTCCTGCGAGTCTGGCCGCGCTCCGCGGGACTCGCCGGGTCCGGAACACCTGGCGTTCCCTCGGGCTCGCCCTTCTCGTACCTGGGGCGGCCCAACGTTCGCTCACCGGCCCGGCCAGACAGCGTTGCGCCGATCCGTTTCTTCGGCTTCTTTCTCTCCAGCATCAATTTTTTTTTTTTTTTTTTCTCTCCCTGTTCGTTCGTGCGGTTCGAGCTTGTACCGCGCGACAGATCGATCTCTCCTCTACCGCGTATCACCCGCACGAAAAAAAATATATACATATATATATATATATATATATATATATATATATATATATATATATATATATATATATATATATATATTAGATAGATATGCGAAAAATGTATTAAATATAATTAAATATTAATATTACTCGATACATTGAGGCAGCTTCTGGAACTTAATATTATTATCCATAATTTAATATTGTTATTAAATGTATTATTAGAATATTGCAAAATTTTAAACGGGATAATATATTTTGCATGTAAATCATACAATTTTCAATACGATTCGTCTCAAGTCAGCCACTTTTTTTCGACGCTCTCAGATATGTCCCATAATTGGTCACAATTTAGTGTCACTTGAAAGTGCCCTTTGAAATTTCTTGAAAAAAACGATAAGTCAGGAATAATATCTAACGACGAAAAAATTATCTTTATTCATTGACTTTTTAATGCAATATGTGTTATATTTTTTTGTCCGTAATGCAAAGGCTATTTTTAGCGGAAAATAATGAAAATAAGTTGACAGAGAATTCACCTCATACGCGAAAATATATTTTCTTTTTTTTTTACACATTTGTCACATATATTAATTGTATTAAAAAAAAAAAAAAATGTCGCGATAAGTATATGCAAAAATGAATTATTCATATATTAAAACACGTGGAAAATCATTGATTTTGTGTAGATCGAAAATATTGAAAAAAAATATATTGGAAATATATTGAAAAAAAAAACAAAAAAAAAAAATCGATCGGCGATAATCGCGATCGATTTTTACGCGTGTCCGAGTAAATACAACAACAAGACCATTTCCCGATGGTTCGTTCGGCTCGGTGTCGCACATACCTGAGTGCAAATAAAATTAAAGGAGGTTTTCCGCGCGCACCTTGGGTCAACCCCTCCGACAGGTGATCCGAGAAGGCTCCCGGTCGAGGGAGCCGAACGACCGGAGATCCACACTTTCCGAACAAATATTTACGATAGACATGTTTCGGGCGATTAGTCGGTCGACATTAAACACGAATATTTTAAGAGGCGTTATACATATATTGATAGGTACATAAATGCACACAAACACAATGTACTAATGAAATATTATATTATATTAAAATTTATAATAACATATTATTACATATTTTAACATAACATAATGTGTTATTGTGTATTATGTCGAGCGGTTGGCAATAATACGGAGAGAGTATCGTTAAATTATTTTTGTCACCTTTAGCGATTTCTATGAAATATTTTACATTCGTAATGGACAAATCACTTTTCGTTTTTGTTACAAAAATCTGCGACTCTTTCAATATGCCACGGTTCGATTGGCAATTGACAAGTTATCTGTTGGCCTGTAATTGGGTCGTGTCCGTAAATACAGCAATAAATAAATAAGTAAGTAAGTATGCAAGTGGAATCAATGTGCAAGTGAGTCAATGTGTAAATGAGTCAGGGGGTAAGTGAGTCAGTGTGTAAGTCAGTCAGTGTGTAAGTGAGTCAGTCTGTAAGTGAGTCAGTGTGTAAGTGAGTCAGTGTGTAAGCGAGTCAGTGTGTAAGCGAGTCAGTGTGTAAGTGAGTCAATGTGTAAGTGAGTCAATGTGTAAGTGAGTCAATATGTAAGTGCGTCAGTGTGTAAGTGAGTCAGTGTGTAAGTGAGTCAGTCTGTAAGTGAGTCAGTGTGTAAGCGAGTCAGTGTGTAAGCGAGTCAGTGTGTGAGTCAATGTGTAAGTGAGTCAATGTGTAAGTGACTCAATATGTAAGTGCGTCAGTGTGTAAGTGAGTCAGTGTGTAAGTTAGTCAGTGTGTAAGCGAGTCAGTGTGTAAGCGAGGCAGTGTGTAAGCGAGTCAGTGCGTGAGCGAGTCAGTGTGTAAGCGAGGCAGTGTGTAAGCGAGTCAGTGCGTAAGCGAGTCCGTGTGTAAGCGAGTCAATGTGTAAGCGAGTCAATGTGTAAGCGAGTCACTGTGTAAGCGAGTCAATGTGTAAGCGAGTCAGTGTGTAAGTGAGTCAGTGTGCAAGTGAGTCAGTGTGTAAGTGAGTCAATGTGTAAGTGAGTCAATGTGTAAGCGAGTCAATGTGTAAGCGAGTCAGTGTGTAAGCGAGTCCGTGTGTAAGCGAGTCAATGTGTAAGCGAGTCAATGTGTAAGCGGGTTAATGTGTAAGCGAGTCAATTTGTAAGCGAGTCAATGTGCAAGTGAGTCAGTGTGCAAGTGAGTCAGTGTCTAAATGAGTCAATGTGTAAGCGAGTCGATGTGTAAGTGACTCAGTGTGTAAGCGAGTCAATGAGTAAGTGAGTAAGTATTTTAAGAGAGGAGAGCGTTGAGGGAGAAAAATAAAAATTGTTTCGAGGATCACTTCGTGGTTGGAAACTCGTCAAGGGACGTACAGAGCGAAAAAGGACGAGAGCGAAAGATACACCCTGCCTCGACGAGAGCCTCGAGAGTCGAACTTTCTCAGAGAGTTTTCTATCGCGAAAACTTTCACTGCCGTAACTCACTTGATCGGAGGGAGGGAAACGGTACGTCGAGCGTCATGTATAGCGGAAGACGAAGGCAGACTCAGACACACCGGTGTATAGCCGGAGGGCATGGCTCGGATAAAAGTGCGCGTGTGTAATGCAGTATGTATAAGCTTCGCGCGCTGTTTGTCAAATGAAGTGTGAAAACGCCCCGAGGTAATCGACGAGCGGGGGAATATATCGTGAATCGGTGATTCGGGAATTAAGGCCGAGGGGACGAGGCACGTCGGATCCGCACATTATTCCCAATGCTAAGTTGTAGGAGCCATTTTTTTTTATTTTTTTTTTTTTTTTATAGAGCAATCGATTATATTGATTCCTCTTTCATGCTATGGCATTTTTTTAACATAATAATTTTATGTAACACTATTATGGCATAATTATTATTTACGGCGTGCTGTCGCAAAATTAATTATTTTTAAATATGAATTAATTTTAAAAATATGAATAAATTTAAAAAATACGAATTAATTTAAAAAATACGAATTATTTTTAAAAGTATGAATTAATTTTAAAAAATATGAATTAATTTTAAAAATACGAATTAATCTAAAAAATACGAATTATTTAAAAAATGGGATTGCACTTCTCCTTAAATTCCTATAAAATCCTTGAATTTCGAGGCGAATCGGGTCGACTTGCCTCGTCGACACAGCCCGACTAACATTCCCCCCCCCCCGCCCCCCCCCCCGTCGAGTACCAATTTTCCTCTCGCAACAATCCTTTTTTTAAAATTTATCTTTATATATTTTTAACATTAATCCTCCAATTAACGTGAGAGTAGAAAAAAAAAAAATACGAGGAAGATGAGCAAGGGCATCTCCGCAGGGAAGAAGATTACAGTAAGAGATATTGCGGCGTGCTGCCTCCGCTGCCGCTGCACTACGTCCAATGAATGAAGAAGATTTTCCAGCAAATCTCAGGAACTCGACAATGGCGCTCGCTCGCTCCACCCCTTCTCCTTCTGCTTCTTCTTCCTCGTGCTTTTTTTTTTTTTTTTTTTTTTTCTTTGCTCCTTTCTTAGCGTCGTTCGCTCTCGCAGTACGAACGTACTATACATATATAAAAGAACGACCCGGTTTCATTCCGGTTCATACGTCGAGAAACGCTCTAACGCCGGGGATTACCTACCGAGGCACTTCATCATTGTGGGCGCAGCCGAACAGCGGTAAGGGAGAACGCAGGGAAGAAATAAAGAGGCTCGAGAAGAAAAAAAAAAAAAAAAAAAAAAAAAAAAACGATGCTCCTCTTCAATTTCGGCTCGAAGTCCTTTCGTCAATTCGCATCCGACTCGAATTAACCCTCGAGGGTAGCTCATGGTATTTCGTCGTACCCTTGCGCAACACGCAAACGCCAATTTTTATTACCTCGTGGAAGTTACCCACGATGCTCCGATAAAAAAAAAAAGATAATACAGTGTACAGTAGTATGCAATTGAAGTGGAACGTTTTTTTTCGTCAATTTTTAGTGGGTTGGGAGTGAAATAATTTTACGAGACAGACCTAAAACTATATAATATAATATAGTATAATATAATATAATATAATATAATATAATATAATATAATATAATATAATATAATATAATATAATATAATATAATATAATATAATATAATATAATATAATATAATATGATATGATATAATATAATATAATATAATATAATATAATATAATATAATATAATATAATATAATATAATATAATATAATATAATATAATATAATATCCCGCTAGGAAAGCAACGATTTACGAAAAGTTCCAAGGGTCAATGATTTCGTTCGAGGAAATTGCTTCGGCGCCACATTTTTTCCCATTCCGAACCCGAACGTCCCAATTATCCCACATATTAAAAAAAAAAAAAAAAATTCATCACAAATAAAAAATAAAAAAATTAATTGTCAATTGACTGCAATAAACACAGATAAAAATGTTGATTTTTTAAATTTATCCCCATCACTTTTCATCAGATTACCGGTGCAACTCCTCGAGCGACCTCCCCCGATTTTCTCGCCACTGGCTTGCTAAATAAGATTTCTATGGTGGCCCAATGGAATTTGCGATCAAAGGACCTCAGGGCTTTTTGAAAACAGGGTGGGTCAGGGTTATAAGGTTGGCTCCGCGGGCCGAATCCCCGTTGCCCGTGAATCGTTGAGCACAAAAACTCTCGCGTGCACCTTACCGTTTCCTTCGGCGCTGTCGACATCAATTGGCCGTTAGTGCATTCAGCGTGCAAATCGGCTCGGTTCGAGTGTGCGACAACAAAACGCAACAGGTTGAAGAGATCGTCAATGCATCGCCACCGACAGAAGCTATAGAAGCGGAGGCGCGCACGCACAGCGGGGCTTTCTGAGGAGAGCGAATCAAGATAAACAGGTTGAATTCGTGAAATAGACCGCGGAAGTGGAAGTGGCAACTGGGGAAAAGTGAAGGCGAGGAGGTGGAACGATGGAATTACATTGAAGGCGCCGGGAATAAATTAAAGCCACTTCGGCTGCCAATTCGTTTCGTCTCCATTTCCGGTGAAACAATACCGACGAAAAAACAAAAAAAAAGAGAAAAAAACATTTAATGAAGAACCTCTGCGCAATGCTTCGTCATTTTCTTTTTTTTTTTATGTACTCCACGAAGCGCCCATGAGGATGGTCGTCAATCGATCTTGGCTTCCTTGCAGAGGAAGTTTTGTGAATGAATCCCTTTTTTTGACGAAAGATTCCTCCATGAAGATGCTATGTTTTCGGGAGGAAGCCATTTTGCTCCTTCATTGAGGAAGTCATTTTGGTTCCTCCATGAGGAAACCATTTTGATTCCTCCATGAGGAAACCATTTTGCTTCCTCCGTGCAGAAGCCATTTTGCTTCCGCCGCGCGACCGCCATTTTGTTTCCTTCGCGAAGAAGCCATTTAGCGCGCTTCGCGGGAAGGCCATTTAGCGTGCTTCGCGAGGAAGCCATTTGGCGCGCTTCGCGAAGAAGCCATTTAGCGTTCTTCGCGAGGAAGTCATTTAGCGTTCTTCGCGAGGAAGTCATTTAGCTTATTGCGTGAGGAAGCAAACTGGTCTCCGAACAAAGACAAAATGGCTTCGATGGGATACAAATTATGCCTAAGAGACTTGCCAATACATTAGCAATCAAGCTCAACTGGCCAAACTGAGTACACGTCTCAAAACTGGTGGTGCAATTTGACCATAGGAAAAGAAATAGGAGCGTTGAATTTGACTAATGGGAGTGAGTAGAAACGATTCTTATTCGTTCGTCCTCATGGCCGAACGAGAAAGAAATTAATACTCCGTCATTCTTCCATGCCCGATGAAAAACGGCGGTGGCCTCGCAGGTGAAAAGGTCGGATCCTCGGTCGGCGTGAAGGAACCAGCGCTCACCTGTGCGGCCCTCGGGTATTTACCGCTCGCCCATCCATCCCAGCCTCACTGTCAGCGCTGATTAACGGCCCATTAATTACGTGAAATGGACCAATTATACCGGGGGCCATTAATAAACTCCTCTCGGATAGTAGACCGGAGAGCATGGTCCGGCGAAGCGATGGATGAGGAGTTTCCGACGGAGATGACGGACCACCGGCTGTCCAAAAGGAATCCGAGGGATTCCCAAGACCGCATTCCTCATCGCCCGCCCATCGGCCCCAGCGAACTTAGGAGTCGTAAAGGGGTTAATGATTACCATTGATTCGTACGAGATCCGAGCCCGAACATTTCGAGGACCCGCCAAAGCATTCACTGGTCTATTTGACATAACTGCGAAACAATGACATTGAGGAACAGCGATCCTAGATAACGGATCATCCAGCTAGCCTCAGAACAATCAGGATGCTGAGCAAGATGACCAAGTTACAAATTCCCACCAGTCTTTTGGAGCCTTTTGGTAGAATCGTTTATTTGCGGCAAAGTGATGAAGTTTCCAACAGAGACGACGGACCACCGCTTGTTAACAAGCAATCCAAGGTATCTCCAAGACAACCTTCCTCACCGTCTGCCCATCGACCGATTATGAATTTGGAAGTCGTAAAGGAGTTCATGATTTCCATTGATTCCTATGGGATCCAAATCGAAACTGTTTGAGGACCTGCCAAAGTATTCAGGGGTCTATTTGACATGACTCTGAACCAATTTCATTGAGTAACGGCGATTCTAGGCAGCGGATCATGCGGTTAGTCTCAGGACCAGCAAAGTGTTTAGTGCAATGACCGAATCAAATGTCCCACCATTTCTTGGGAGCCTTTTGGCTGAGTCCATTCTTTGCTTCGCCTGTCTACTGAAAGCCCGATTCGACAGAGCAATGACGATGAATTCCCGATGGAAATGACGAACCACCGACGGTCCAGATCGAATTTGAGGTAACCTCGCGAATTTGGAAGTCATAAAGGGATTAATGATTTCCATTGATTCCTATGAGAACCAAACCCAAACATCTTGAGGACCTGCCGAAGCATTCACGGGTCAATTTGGCATGACTCTAAAACAATGACAATGGGGAACAGCGATTCTAGGCAAGGGATCATGCGGTTAGTCTTAGGACTAGCAAGATGTTGCGTACAATGACCGAATCAAAAAGTTCTACCGGTCTTTGGGAGCCTTTTTGGCAGAGTCCTTTCCTCCCTTCTCCTTGCTCCTGAGAACTGCGTCTGGCAGAGTAATGGACGATGAGTTCCCGACATAAATAACGGACCACCGCCAGCCCAGATGGAATTCGAGGTATCCCCGCGAATTTGTGAGTCATAAAGGGATTAATGATTTCCATTGATTCCCATGAGAACCAAACCCAAACGTCTTGAGGACCTGCCGAAGGATTCACGGCTCCATTTGACATGACTCTGAAACAATGACACTGAGGAACAGCTCTTCTAGCCAACGGATCATGCGACCAGTCTCAGGACCAGCAGGATGCTGACCACAATGACCGAATCAAAGAGTCCTTTTGCCAGAACCCTTTCTTTCTCTCTCTCCTTTCTCCGCAACACCCAGCGCGATCAAGTGTCAATCATCGGTTGACCAGCGGACACTCCTTTCTCATGCAAAAAACCCAAATTCTGATCCCGCATCCCTTCCGAGATCATGTTTCCTCCACCGAATCAATGTGTTTTTAGCCGTCGCAATGAGGCTTGTCCAGTTCAGCGGCTCATTCCAAGTGGAAACCTCGCCGGAAACCATGGTAATTCCTCGCGACTGGTGCCTCTTGCGCGAGAACCACCAACGCCACCGAATCCCACATGCCATCCCGCCACGAGGCATCGAGCCTGAGCTCCGGATCTCAAGGATCTAGTACTACCCTCTCAATACCAGGAAACCGGTGCGCCGCGTACCGTATTCCACGGGATCATCCATAGACTCTCGAGGACCGAAGAGGCCGAAGCTCGAACGGTACAAGATCCGATCTGTCGAAACGATTTACCGCGAGCCGGTGCGTTGCGCGCCAGTAACAACAACAACCGCTTCAGACCCTGCTCGAGACGGATCGCGCTCCCTGGCAGGGGAAAAGAGCCCCAAAGGGCTCCGATCAGGGGGGGGGGGGGCGGAAAAAAAGGAGTCCACGAAGGCCCAGAAGCCATTGAGGCGTGCAAGTAAGTAGAGATTTCCGGAGGCTGCCGGTGGTTCCCGTAGCAGTTCGCCGCGGGGGTGTCCTCTTACCTGGCGGTCCGCGCGGCCCGGTCCTCTGGTGCGTACCCGCGCGGGTCTTTCCGCCGGGAACGCGCGAGGGATTTTCGCCCGGACGGGGCGCGGTGAGGAAGGGCGAAAAAAACGACGACGGGGGAAGAAACGTTGCCGAGGGTTGGAAAAATCCTACCACCACGTGAGAATAACGCGTACCTCGCTGTCGGTCGTCTGGTCGTCGATGGACCGGGGAATTCAGGGGATGAATGGCGCGGGTGGGTTGCGGAGCGGCGCGCACACACACGCGAGCTGGGCCGCACACAACGCCCGGCGGAATCTTTTGTGCGCATTCCTTTCGGTTCCGTGGAGCCGCCGGTACCAACGGCGGCGATGGGGCGATGACGACGCTTGGCGAGGGATGAACGAGGGAGAGGCCGAGAGCGAGGACGCACCGGGGGGGAGTAGAGACGATGCAACGGAACGAACCTCGCACAACACATTCGTGCCATCGCAAGTAATGCGATGAGGGAGGCCGAAAACTGGGAAGCATCGGACGGCGGATTTTTGCATGAGGTCGTCTTTCTGAACGTTCTAAGGGGTTTCCAGCGAATGGTGTGGCGAAGTGATAAAGCAGGGTTGTTTCGCGCAATGGAAGAGGCTGGGGAAGCCGTCGGGGGGAGGAATTGAAGTGGAGGTGTCGGTAGATTATTTGATTTTTTGACTAAAAAAAGAAACCCAGAAAAGAGGGACGATGAGAAAACCCTAAGGCAATCAAATAGGGAGCACAAAAAAAGCCCTAAAAAACCAAACCCAAAAAAAGAGGGACCACAAAAAAAAAAAAACCCCATCAAATAGGGACCACAAAAAAATAATCAGATCAAAGAATCAGAAGACCGCGAATGGGTTTGTCCTAGAAGGACTTTTCAAGGGACCTTGTCAGCGAGCTGATTTAGGGCAAGTGGGGCAAAAATGGACCAGCCGAACGATTCGGGAAGTTCTATTAATTTACATATCGTATATTAATTTTTGAAAAAAAAAAAAACGAAATGAATGCGATTAAGTCATTCGCTGTCTGGACAAAGTGAACAACAAAAAATATGGGGCAAAATGGACTCTTCTGGAAAATATAGTGAAAATTTATAGACTTAAGTTCCCCAATTATTGAGGACTCGTAAAAGCAAATGTAAATTCTCTCTAGCTCGTTCCGTCTAGTTCTGAATATACGAAAAAACGATATGGGGCAAAATGGGACTATCAAGATCAAGCCACGAAGCTTACATTTTCAGAATGTTATTGCACATCGGAACGAGTCCATTTCGCGAACGGACACCCTAGAAAGTAACTAGGGTAGTAAAAGAAGCACTGGGGTAGGCAAATGGAGTCAAGTGGACACGTGGGGCAAAACGGACTGTTGCATTACAAGCTTATCGCGAGACAAAAATCAAATGGACGCGAGTCTCAAATGTCACAAACTGGTGCGTTTTGCCCCGGCTTCATTTTGCCCCTCCCAGCCTTCCCATTCTAAAATCTCCACCAGTCTGAAGGTTCACAGAACACAAAAACGCCTCGAGTCATCAATTTTTCACTCTCTTCGTGAAAATCAAATCCAACTGACTTTTGGTCGCAAATTTGCTTCCAACGAAAATCGAATCCGGAATTACGATTTCTGGCGATTCGGGCCAACTTTCTGAGAATGTCTCGATTATCACTTCGGGGCATTTGAATGACCTAAACGCCAATTAACCGCAATTACGACTCCGTTTGCGAAAGCAGTCGGAAGGGAATTAGAGAGTGCGAGCAATGGAAATCACAAAAGCGTTTGACCTGGGTCAAACGACTAGTTCGCACATACATATGCATATACATATACATATACATATATATATATACATATACATAATATTTTTTTGTTTCTTTAGCGTGCCGTTCAAAAGGTCTCGAGCGCAAAGGCGTCGCAGCGTGTGTCGGCGAGCGGGTTTCACTCGGTCCCTCGCAATCAGCGGGCGGAACCGCGCGCGCGTCTTTCTTCACGCGAGGGCCGTGCGTGTGTTCCAACACACCGCGCCCGACGGACCCGTCGGGATGGACGTAATAGCGCACCGTCACGCGGCTCTATTAGAAACGACCGAGAAAAGCTTTTCACCCGCATTCCTGTCCGAGCGGCGAGCTCCACCGTTGTTGATCCTGCTGCTGTCTTTGATCCTCGAGAAACCACCTCGACTTCCGGTTCGCGAAATTTAATGTCCCGGACACTGAGGGGCGAAACGAGGACCTTTGACCTCGGAACAACAACCGGTCGTTGAACTCCCGATTGTTTTGGGCCTGGAGCGAAAGGGGGCAATATGGACCACTGAAACGTTTTGCGGATTCCTGGCGGAAACTTGTAAAATAAACTTGTAAAATAAAGTTCTAAAATAAAGTTCTAAAATAAAGTTCTAAAATAAAGTTCTAAAATAAAGTTCTAAAATAAAGTTCTAAAATAAAGTTCTAAAATAAAGTTCTAAAATAAAGTTCTAAAATAAAGTTCTAAAATAAAGTTCTAAAATAAAGTTCTAAAATAAAGTTCTAAAGTAAGCTTCTAAACATTTTGCCCTTCTTTTACTTTTAATTGAGGGCTCTTGTGTCGGTTCGGTTGCTCGGAGGAAGCGTTCGATCGTCGATCGTTGCAATACCGCGACTTCATTCCAAGAACCGTTTGGTCACAGTGCGTGGCCCAACGGTAATGCCGTGTTAGCCGAGGTACCGTTTCCCCTCGTGCCACAATACGACCAGTCATCCCCGAGAAATCGGCAGACAATGTGGCGCGTCCTCGCTTCTCTCCTTCACCCGAACGCAACCTTCGTCTTCCTCCTCTTTTATTTATTTTTTTTTTTTTTTTTTATTTCCACGGCGGTCCACGAGAGACCATTTTGCCCCATCGGCGTGACTCACTTTCAATTCTCGCTGTTGTTTTTTATTGCTCTTTCAAATGTGAACTTCACTCTCTGGCGAAAAGGCCTACACTCTCATTCGCCCTCTCTGCCACTAAAAAAAAAAAAGATAACTAAATTGCCCTTTCTGCTTTTTCATCGCATTTGAAGTGTTTAAGGAAAAAAGGGACTGCATTTTTTTTTTAATTTTTAATTGTAAATAAAAAAAATCTTTTTATTAATACTATATTTTTCAATTGTTTAATTATTATATTATAATAATTGTATAATATAATTCATTTTGTTTATTAACTAATTTTTTTTAATTTTTACTTGTAAAAGATTTTTTTTTTTTTTAATATCGGTATTTTATATTATGGCCTAGAAACATGTTTTCCATTACGTAGGGCGCGAAAAGCCTACTCTTTGTGACTAGGGCGGAAGTGGCACTTTGCGTGACTGCAAGGCGTGCGAGAAAGTAACTAGGGTGTTGAGAAAAAAAAGTTACGTAGATATAAGTGGGTGTTGAAACAGCGTGCTAAAAGCTAGGGATGAAAATAAAAAGTGTGAACGAGCAACTGGGTGTGGAAAAAAAGTGTGAAAAAGCAACTAGATACAAAGATAGTGCGCAGAAGTAACTAGGGTGTTTTCCTGATAACATACTAAAATGCAGCGCTTTCGCCACACTTTACGGGCACGAAAGTGGAGTATCTTTTGTGACGGCACAAAATGGGATTTTCCCATTTATGTCTGTCCAATTTGTCTGCACCAACCGAAAGCCCAATAACTTTCCTAAAAAAACGTTTCGAAAGGAAACTTTTTCTTAGAGGGACTTTTCTAGAAGAAATCCTTCTAACAGGAACTCTTAAAAGAAACATTTCTAAAAGAAACTTTTCCGAAAGAAATTTTTCTAAAATACACTTCCGAAACAAAATTCTAAAATAAACCTCCAAAACAAACTTCTAAAATAACCTTCTAAAATAACCTTCTAAAATAACCTTCTAAAAAAATCTTCTAAAAAAACCTTCTAAAATAACCTTCCAAAATAACCTTCCAAAATAACCTTCCAAAACAACCTTCCAAAATAACCTTCCAAAACAACCTTCCAAAATAACCTTCCAAAATAACCTTCCAAAATAACCCTCCAAAATAACCCTCCAAAATAACCCTCCGAAATAACCCTCCAAAATTACCCTCCAAAATAACCCTCCAAAATAACCCTCCAAAATAACCTTCCAAAACAACCTTCCAAAACAACCTTCCAAAACAACCTTCCAAAACAACCTTCCAAAACAACCTTCCAAAATAACCGTCCAAAATAACCTTCCAAAATAACCCTCCAAAATAACCCTCCAAAATAACCCTCCAAAATAACCCTCCAAAATAACCCTCCAAAATAACCCTCCAAAATAACCCTCCAAAATAACCCTCCAAAATAACCCTCCAAAATAACCCTCCAAAATAACCCTCCAAAATAACCCTCCAAAATAACCCTCCAAAATAACCCTCTAAAATAACCCTCCAAAATAACCCTACTTTCTACCACATTATAGATTCCATCTATCCCACTATTTCCACTCCGAATGACTTCACCGATAGTTCCCGTCGTACAAAAATTGATATTTTTCGAATTGCTCTCCCCATTATGCCGTTCGGCCGTTGTTCGGAGAGCTCCGGGCTGTTGTTCGGAGTGCACGAGAAGCGCGGTGGTTAGTTGGTTAGCGGTGGCGTATCAGGAGTGCCGGTATGACGCTGATATCGTGGCTCGGGCCTGAGACTGGGCGCGGGCGAGGGGCAAAGGAGACGAGAGGCCGCGCGGCGTCTGGGAAGGCGAGGCGTAATTACGTGCGAGAATAGAGTAACATGTCGGGCATTCCAGCAGCGGCGAGCAGAAGCTGAAGCGGCAGCACGACCGACGGATAGAACGAGGGAGATGCGTCGTGTCGGTGCACAACCCTCTCGCGATTGGCCCGTTGAACTGAATAGAGGGCTAATGAACGCGAAGCCACGCTCGTCCGCATCGTCCGTCCGCTCGCTCGTCCACTCTGCCACCGCAGAGACCGAACGATCAGCGTTATATGCATGCGTCCCGATCGACTCAGCGGCGTCCACTGATCTCACCGGTCCGGGAATCATCGCCACGAAATCAATCATCAATCCCCATCGATTGAACTCGAAATTAAAACGCGAGTGTTACCTCACTTTTATCTTCCTCGCTCCGTTTTTTTATTTTTTTATTTTTTTATTTTTTTATTTTTTTATTTTTTTATTTTTTTATTTTTTTTATGAACGTGGGAGAGAGTGACAAGTGTTTTTTTTTTCGGTTCGCTCACTCCTTCCTTATGTTGTTTTATTTTGTATTTATTTTTTTTTTTTTTTATGGAAATATGAGACAGTGACAATTTATTTTTTGTTTTCAGTTTTCTGATCTTCGGTTTCTTTTTTCTTATATTTAAATCCCCCGAATCGATCATCAATCTTGATGAATTGAACTCGAAATTAAAACGCTAATGTTACCTCACTCTTATCTTCCTCGCTCCGTTTTTTTTTTATTTTATTTTATTTTATTTTTTTTTATGAGCGTGGGAGAGAGTGACAAGTGTTTTTTTTTATTCGGTTCGCTCACTCCTTCTTTATTTTGTTTTATTTTTTATTTTTATGGAAATATGAGAGAGTGACAATTTATTTTTGTTTTCAGTTTTCTGATCTTCGGTTTCTTTTTTTTCTATATTTAAATCCCCCGAATCGATCATCAATCTTGATGGATTGAACTCGAAATTAAAACGCGAGTGTTACCTCACTTTTATCTTCCTCGCTCCGTTTTTTTTTATTCGGTTCGCTCACTCCTTCTTTATTTTGTTTTATTTTGATTTTATTTATTTTTTTTTTATGGAAATATGAGAGTGACAATTTATTTTTTGTTTTCAGTTTTCTGATCTTCGGTTTCTTTTTTTTTTAATATTTAAATCCCCCGAATCAATCATCAATCTTGATGGATTGAACTCGAAATTAAAACGCGAGTGTTACCTCACCTTTATCTTCCTCGCTCCGTTTTTTTTTTTTTTTTTTTTTCTTCGCGCGAGAGCGAGGCTGAATTTTAGCGATTATTTTCCTCCTCCTCTGACGTCACAAATCGACAGTTTCAAAGTTCGCGTTACGTTATTACTGGTAACAACCTGCATGTCCAAAATTTCGTCGCTGACAAGAGTGGCGCGAGTGTGGGACATACTCGCGGTGTCTCCGCGAAGCGCGATAACGGCAACAATGGTCGAGGCCGGACTTCCGGCAAAGTCTCGGACGGCCCATCCGGTCTATCTATCGCCGACTGCTCGCCGGCAGGGTTTCGACGGCTTTCCGTCCTCCCCGAGCGTCTCACCGCGGAGTTGTGGCTATCCTATGCACTCGAAACACTCGAGAGTGTCGCGATACACTGTTCATCGAGCGTGAGAATTTCTTTTTTTTTTTTTTTTTCTCTGTTTCCCTAAAACCTCGCCATTCAACCCTATCCACCGTCGTCCAACATTTCCGCACCCTCGTCGACGCATTGCTCAGACGCTGATGAATATTTTCTTGGCTCCCTTGTAGTGAGGTCGACACGCGCAAATTTTTCTAAAATACACAACTTTTCTAAAATAAACAACATAAAAATCATCTTAAATGAACTTCTAAAACAAAGTTGTGAAATAAATTTCTAAAGTAAAGTTCTAAAATAAAGTTCTAAAATATAGTTCTAAAACAAAGTTCTAAGATAAACTTCTAAAATCAACTTGTAAAACAAACGTCTGAAGTGAACTTGTAAAATAAACTTCTAAAATAATCTTCTAAAATATAGTTTTAAAACAAAGTTCTAAAATAAACTTCTAAAATCAACTTGTAAAATAAACGTCTGAAGTGAACTTGTAAAATATAGTTCTAAAACAAACTTCGAAAATGAACTTCTAAAATCAACTTGTAAAATAAACTTCTAAAATAAGCTTCTAAAATAAACATCTAAGATAAACATCTAAAATAAACTTCTAAAATAAACTTTTAAACCCTCTCCGCTCCAATTCGCAATCCAACTTCAATTCCGCTATCTTCGCACCCCACCCAGACATCCGAACTTCTCGCTGCACGTCTCTCACCCAAAATCCCCGAATTCGCCATTCCCACTCGTGACGCCATTCGCGCAAAGGACAAACGAAGATACCGCATTAGATAGACCCACCCCAGAGCGCGAACGCGCGATCCTCCGAGGGTGCAATATGACGGAATCCTGAGGGGCCAGATTGATTCTGTCCCTTTTATCCCAACCACCCCCCCCCCCCCCCCCCAAAACCCACCCACTTTCTCGCGGCTGTCACTCAAAATACCTCCGGGCGCCCTTCGAGCCCAACCGGCTATACCATGTCCCGGCTTTCGCCACCCCCAAACAACCCCCGGCACGCCGGAGACTCGGTAATTGAATTTCACGAGCTGGTTACGAGACCAACCAACCAAAGCCCGGGCTCGACGTCGTCCTGCTTCTGCTTCTGGCTGCTCTCACCGCGTGTCGTGCCCGCCGAATTCCGAGGCTTTCCATCGCGGCTCCACGAAACTGGACTCACGATCGGGCTCCGTCCTCCCTGAGGACTCGATACGTCGGCGACGGCGTTCGATTCCACATACACGCTCCTCAGGAAGTCTTGTCGCAGAGGCGACCAAGACCAAGACCGGTGCCAATCGACTCCTCGACGGGGCGATTTGCTTCCCACGACGACTCCAACCTACCGACCTTAGTCGAAGGACTTCGGCTTAGGTCCGTTTTTTTTTTTTGCTTTGGGTGGCGCTTGCGATTTACTGGAGGGTTGGGGGTGAGCTGTTTCGGGAGGTGCACCCAGAAAAATAATTCATCTGACGGCCACCGTTTATTTAGACGAAGCAAAATATTAATTTGATTTAAATCAATATTTACTTCGATCGAAAAAATATTTTACTTAAACTAAATAAACGGTGGCCCGTCAAATAAATTATTTTTACGGGTGTTGGAAAGATCGACGGGATTTGATGGTTTGGCTGGTTGGTCGGTGTGGTTTGTCGATGTAAGATGCGCAACGTTGAACTACTTTTTTCATTTGAATTCAAACTTCCATTTGCTCGTGTCTCGTAGCACTGATTCGGGTCCTTTTTTTCATCATTTTTCTACCTGATCCGTCTGATGAGACTGATCATTATTGTTTTTTTTTTTTAATACCCGTTCGCCGATGGAAAAATTATTTTCTTTACGACAAAAATAACAGGAAAACCTTTCGATCTCAGTTGCTGATGATTTACTGATGGTTCGTTCGGTCATTTGCTGACGATTTGTCGATGATTTGCTGATGACTTGCCGATCATTTGCCGATTATTTGCCGATTATTTGCCGATTATTTGCCGATTATTTGCCGATTATTGCCGATCACTTGCCGATCACTTGCCGATCACTTGCCGATCACTTGCCGATCACTTGCCGATCACTTGCCGATCACTTGCCGATCACTTGCCGATCACTTGCCGATCACTTGCCGATCACTTGCCGATCACTTGCCGATCACTTGTCGATCACTTGCCGATCACTTGCCGATCACTTGCCGATCACTTGCCGATCACTTGCCGATTACTTGCCGATCACTTGCCGATCACTTGCCGATCACTTGCCGATCACTTGCCGATCACTTGCCGATCACTTGCCGATCACTTGTCGATCACTTGCCGATCACTTGCCGATCACTTGCCGATCACTTGCCGATCACTTGCCGATCACTTGCCGATTATTTGCCGATTCTTTGCCCACGATTTACTTGCTCATGATTTACTTGCTCATGACTTTTGTTCCGATCGATCCGAATTTTATTCCGATCTAACTTCCAATCAGACCGATCAGACCGATGATTTCTTTGACTACCATTCGCCGAAGAAAAAATGATTCCCATTCCGATAAAAATAACCGAAAGACCTTCCGCTTTCACTCGCCTTCATTCGATCCCTCCTGGCCTTACTTCCGGTCTTCTTCCCCACTTCCGTGATTTTTCAATCAACATTACACTCTATCAGACCAAAACGATTTTTTTTTTAAATACCGATTCGCCTTCTCTCCGCATCCTTCGATCGTCTTTGCGCATGCGTTCGTAGCAAAAAAAAAAACAAAAAAAATCCTCGAACCTTTCGAGCCCTCCTGAGGGCACGGAGCTTCCGGAAACTGCTACGAGGACCCCCCCAGTTAACGCTCTTCATCAACCCCGTCGTTTCGACTCTCCGTCCTCCCCATTCCATTTACTCCGCTCCGGCCGGCTTCACGCTTTTCCGCGTTCATAAATATTTACCAGAAACGACTGGCGGAGCACCGGGC
Source organism: Amblyjoppa fuscipennis (assembly GCA_963575735.1). Taxonomy (NCBI): domain Eukaryota; kingdom Metazoa; phylum Arthropoda; class Insecta; order Hymenoptera; family Ichneumonidae; genus Amblyjoppa; species Amblyjoppa fuscipennis. The sequence goes on from OY754497.1 coordinate 13,316,817, forward strand.
GAGAGGGCCGGCGAATCCAGAAGAGCCCCCCGTGGCAGCAGTCTGGCATTCTCTTGGATTTAATGAACCGCACTGATTTTTCACGGGCGCTGATGGCCCGCGAGTGTGCGCGAAACCGACCGGAGGGGGGCCTCGAGCACAGAACCGTTTGTATATCCATCTTCCGGATGCCGCCCTCCCTCTCGCCTCTTCCGGACTCGTTTCTTCCTCATTTTTTTTTTATTTTCTTTTTTTCATTTTTTTTATTTTATTTTTTTACATTCTCTCGATTCGATTTTTTTTTTAATTTTTTAAAAATTTAACGCGACCTTTTGGCGGAATTTTTGCCGCCGACTCTTTGCATATCCATCGTCCGATCCCGTCCTTCCACTCACCTCTTCCGGACTGGTTTCTTCAGCATGGTTTTTTTTTTTTTTAAATTCATTTGCCGATACTTTCAATGTCCGACTGTACTTTAGTCAGTCTGCAATTATTTGGCGAATTTTATAAAAGTACTTCGAGGACGGTAATTACTTTCTTACTTTAAAGCACCTGCGGTACTTAGTACTTTAACTAACCACACACACGCACACACACACACACACACACACACACAGACACACACACACACACACACGCGCGCGCGCGCGCGCGCGCACACACACACACACACACACACACACACACGCGCGCGCAGTCTGAAATTTCAGCTTGATCGATCTTTTGGAACATTCCGAACGCGTTTTCATAAAAACCTCGCCATTTTTATTTATTTATTTAAATTTGTTCACCATTGGAAAGCTTCCTCCTCGAGGAAGCAAAAGACGAACGCTCCATTTTGCAAGTGGAGTTCTCGTCCGCACGGCGACTTCGCCCCGGAAGGTCCAGCCCTGAGGTACGCGCATAAATTTCGCCGATGAGTTCTCGACGCTCCGCGCCGAGACGCTTCGCCGGAGCTCCCTCGGCCTCGCTCTCTCCTCGTCTCTTTGCCGTCTCTCGAGTGGTTCCTCCCGGTAACGGCGAGCACTTATTCGCTCGGTCGATGTACACGGCTCGCCAATCCAAATGAATTGGATAATTTGATCAGCTCGTTGCTGGCCCTTTGTTGCCTCCTGGGAACTTTGAATGGAGCGGCCGACGATCATCTCCGTGACGCTCTCTCGCCGGTTTCTCGGCCGACGGTTTCTTATTTTCGACGGCGATGTTTCCTCGTCGCTCGAGCCGAATCGCGGCTCGCTCACGTCGCTCTCGCTCATCGTGAAACGTAACGGTGTTTTTTGGTTCGACGGAACTTGGAGAGAGAGGCGCGATTTTCGGTTCGTTCCTTTCGCATCTCGGACGGCCGATTGCGCGATATTTTATGTGTTTTTTTTTTTTTTTTTCGGGGTGGAGATCGTGGAAGAATCGCGGCAGCCCGATGAAGAACGCGCAGACTTCCGGTCGTTGATGCTAAGAGACTTTTTTTTTTTTTTAAGGAGCTGGGCGGTGATTTAAATAGAGGGTGTGTTTTAGGGTTTTTTTTTTTTTTATTTTTTTTTAATTTTTTTTTAAGGTGGATTTTAAATATACAATATATTTTCGGTATTTTAAGTGTACAAATACTTATCTGGTATTTAATGAATGCGTAGACTTCCGGTCGTTGCTGCTTGCAGATTTTTTAAATATTGGAGCAGGGCGGTATTTTAAATACACGATGCATTTTAGGTATTTTAAATACACGGTGTATTTTGGATATTTTAAATACTAAATGCTTATCTGGTGTTTAAAGTACTTTTTGGGCCAATTAAGTATAAGATACAAAATATAGTATATTTATATACTATATTACTATATTACTATACAGTATATTTATATACTATTTATATACTATGTATTTTACACCCAAGTCCGGCACTTGAATTTTAAAGACGGTTGTGAGAATATCCGGAGCCAAAGTACTCGAAAGATGTTAACAGAGTGAAATAAAAATATCGTCTTGATTTTTTTTTTTTTGCAAGTTAAATAAATAAATAAATAAATAAATAAATAATTTTTTTTGCGCGAAAAATCTTCGAGCACGCCCTCAAATCTGGAGGCTTAATCGACCGCGAGAGTCGCAGCTTTGTGCCAAGCTCCCTTATCTGCGAAAAGCAAAATGAAAAAAAAAAAAAAAAAAAAAGCCGCGAACGGAACTCCGGTGAGAAATTAATTTTTTTTCCTCCCCGAAGCTCTCGCGACGAAGAAATTTTCAGTTCGCATCTCTCCGATCTTTTTTTTTTTTCTTCTCCGCATTTTCTTTCGTTCTAATTTTCCTGATTTTTTTTTCCTGATTTTTTTTTTTTTTTTTTTTTTTTTCATCTTTCCTCCATCCGAACGAGCCGGCAGAGAGTCCGCGCGACTTCTTATCGCCCGCGGCTCGCAAGATTGTGGTCTCGTGCGCGGTGCATTGCTACGGTGAAAAAAAAAAAAAAAAAAAAAAAAAATGTCGCTGACGCCGCCGGTGTTTCCGTCTCTTCCATTCTGCACGCGACGTCGTTGACGGATTCATTAAAACGCTTGGACGGAACAGTGCCGCGATTACAGACGAGAGGGCAGCAGCTTCTTGAAAATTAAAAAAGAAAAAATAACGGTATTAAAAAAAAAAAAAAAAAAGTTCACGAATAATCGCCGCGAGAATGGCGACGGGGAAAAAGAGTTCTGAGAAAACGCGAAAGTTACTGTCTTGAGGACGGCGCGACTTCCGGCAGAAAATCTCCATTGTCGCCGGATGAAATGCCAAAAAGAAGGAACGCGGATCATTTCTGGAGCCGGAAACCATTTTTCACCCCAATTTTTATTTAACCAAAATATATATATATATATATATATATACACATTAATATTAATGCTATGTATTAATATATTATAATATATGTATGTATATTTATATACTATTTGGGGTTCGCGCGCTCGCAACCCTTTATGGACTTAAGTCCTTATTATTTATTCTAAGTCCTTTAAAAGACACATGGCCTTATAATTCTAAGCTCCACTATTACGGTTCCATTTTTTGACCAACTTCATGTCCCTATAATTGTCCCCCTTTGGCCCTATTATCGGCCACCCCCCCCCCCCCCCCTCGATTCTTGACACGTCGGCGGCGGAGAAATCTTTTTATATTATAGAGAGATATGTTTAATGTGTGTGTATATATATATATATATATATATATATATATATATATATATATATATGTATGTATGTATGTATAGAGATTTGTGTAATTTTTAAATAATTTAAAAATCCAGGCGATGATTTTTTTTTTCTCAAGAACGCAACTTATATAATAAATCAATTATATTATAGAAACAAGTTTCTAGTGCTTTCAAAAAATAGTAACTTACTACGACTAATTGCCGAAAATAAATAACCTTCCTAACCGAGGAATAAACAAAACAAAAAAACTTGAAATTTATAAGAATATATATATGTATATTTTTCTTAAAAACGCATTTATATAACATACATAATAGTAAAATTATTTATCTCACCCTCCTCACCGATAATAAATAATCTTCCTTACGGAGGAATAAAAAAAAAAAAAATTAAATTTATAGGAATATATATTTTCTCTAAAGAAAACCAAAAAAAAAAAACAATTATAAAATACGGAATAATAAAATGAATTCTTCGACCCTCCTCGCCGATACCAAATAACCTTCCTCACCGCGGAATAATAAAAATTAAAAAAAAAAATGAAAAAATTAAAATTTACAATATCCTTCTTTTTTTTTTTACTCAAGATCGCAATTAAAAAAAAAATAAATTGAATTACAGAAACAAGTTTCCAGTGTCGTGAGCTGTCGACAGGGTATCGAAGAAAAAAAAAAAAAAAAAAAAAATTCACTCGCCTCTTTATCATTATCTCGCGCACGTTCGCGTAGTCCATTGGTAATGCACGAGAGCGCGGCCATCGCACTCTCGCCGTGCGTCGGAGTGTGTGTATGGAACGACCATTGGACAAAGAGAGGCCTGCCTGTGTGTGTGGCATCGGGTTCGAGTTTCCTGTTGGCGGGCGAGCCGCCGCGGGCCTCGCTCGCCGACGCAGCGACGCGCCGATGCGTGCGTCGTCACACACGCGCGCGCGCGCGCGCGCACACACACGCGTCACCGTGCGTGTGTGCGTGTGTGCGAGCGCGCGCACGCATCGTCATGCGTGGCATACGTTCGAGCCGGCGCGTATGTGGCGTTCGAGACATTTCGGACGAGAAGGCGGACGCGTGCTCGAACTGCACAGAGTGGACGCGCCGACGAGGGCAATGCGGGTCATTTTTATTATTTTTTATTTTTTTATTATTATTTTTTTTTTTTACTAAAAATTCAGGGAAAAAAATGCGGTGAAAAAATTGAAATTAATTATTAGACGCATATTTAATTGAGAGAACGAGCGTGGAAAGTTGTTTGAGGATGACTTTGACATTTTTTTTACGGTTATGCGCGTGACTTTCTCAATGATAGATTTTGCTGGTCGATTTTGGCTTACTCGCTGAGGAAGCTGCAATTAAAATATTATTATGTATTATCATCATAATTATAATTAAAATGGAATTTTGCCATAATTTCGCGCACAACTTCCTCAACTCAAAAAAAAAAAACAAAAAAAAACATGTATCGTCGCTATTTTTTCCGACAAATTAAAAAAAAAAACAAGTAATTTTTTCCATTTAACTTCATTTAATTTCTCTCGATTTCCATTCGCAAAAAAAAAAAAAAAAAAAATCCCTCCCGACTGACCGCCATTGCCCCGATTATTTCTCGAAAGCGTCGTGTCTGCAGCGAGTCGGCGGCCTCGCGCGGCCATGCCGCCTCCGAAGAGCCTTCCCGTTCCCGGTCCGCGCCGGTGGCGGCGGGAGCGGAGGTGGCCGCGAGAGACCGCGCGGCCCGCGCGAGAGACCGCGAGACTCGGGGAGGTGCTCGAGGAAAAAGGAGGGCTCAGTCCGAGAGTCGCGCCGAGCTCGGAGCAAGTGAGCGAAAGCTAACCAATTGGGTGGAGAAGGCCAAGGAGAGAGCGAGTGCTGGAGGTGGAGGTGGTGGAGGTGGCGGAGAGGGGGGAGGGGGAAGGCGAGGAGGAGGAGGAGGAGGAGGAGGGGGGGGAATGATTAATTACGAGGGAGTGACGAGAGAAGGAGCGGGCCCTGAATGGCTCGGGCAGAGCGCGGGCTTTGGCGAATGTCGGGGCCATAAGGGGGTGCGGGGGTGGGGGGGACAGGGGGGGGGGGGATTTAGCGTGCGAGCGAAAGAGTTGAGAAGTGGATCTCACCTTGAGGAACCGGACTGATGATGAACCGGCAGCGATGTAACAGCGGCGCCTTACCGAGGACCCAAAAATATCGCGCCCTCTCTGCCCAAGAACCGAAAGGGCGCAATACGGATCGTTCGACGCGTCGAAAGAGGCGGGACGAGGCCCTCCTCCGTCGACTCTCGTCGTCGACGACGGAGAGATTCATCGAGAAATTGGGCGATTTCTAGAAAACATATTTGGCGGCGTGTAAAAAAAAAAAAAAAAAAAAAAAAAAAATAACGAAGTGAAATTTTCGTTCGATGTAATATAAAATTACGAGCAAGGGCGCAAGCCTGATATTAACGAAGCTTCGAGACCTTTAATTTTAATATGAAATTTTCGATAATCATAACGATAATCATAATGATAATCATAACGATAGTCGTAATGATAATCGTAATGATAATCATAATAATAATCATAATGATAATCGTAATGATAATTATAATGATAATCGTAATGATAATCGTAATGATAATCGTAATGATAATCAGAATGATAATCAGAGTGATAATCAGAATGATAATCAGAGTGATAATCAGAGTGATAATCAGAGTGATAATCAGAATGATAATCAGAGTGATAATCAGAGTGATAATCAGAGTGATAATCAGAGTGATAATCGTAACGATAATCATAAGGATAATCATAAGGATAATCATAAGTATAATCATAAGTATAATCATAAGGATAATCATAAGGATAATCATAAGGATAATCATAAGGATAATCATAAGGATAATCATAAGGATAATCATAAGGATAATCATAAGGATAATCATAAGGATAATCATAACGGTAATCATAACGATAATCATAATATCGAAAACGAAGAAAGGTGAGGAAGGAAAAAATGGTAAGATTTGATGGCGTTTCGAGGGCCTCGAGGTGGCCTTAGGTCTTAACCATTATTCAGGTTTCAATTCTTGCACTCGCCGTGTAATTTCTCCCGGCATTCGCTGTACCTCTTCCCCTTTTACCTCAAGCCCGTTCATCTCTCCTTTATGTATACCTCTTCGATTCACCGGACTCTTTATCACAGGCATAATATCCCTCGCATGAACGCAGTGGCACTCGTTTTCTTCGTATCTCTCTCTCTCTCTCTCTCTCTCTCTCTCTCTCTCTCTCCCCCGAGGGATAATATACGGACACTAATCTTTCAGCGGAGAGCAGAAAATTTTTAATAACCCTGATGGATCGCGGAAAACGAAGTGCAAGATGCGGACTTCATTTCTCCACCTGTTCATGGGCATGAGAATTTTTTATTCTTTATTATTATTATTATTATTGTTACTATGATTTTTTTTTCTCCATAATTATTATCTTTCTTTATACGTTATCGACAAAATGGTACTTTTATCACCGACACGAAGACGAGATGCAAATCGGACACATCGTAAAAAACGAGGAAAAAAGATCGCCTCGCCTAACGGCGATTTGCAGTCAAAATTGAAAACGGTACGGAATTTTTTTATCCGATTTTTTCGCCTGAATAAAATATTTGAGAAACAAATAAAAAAAACTTTTCTCCTTCGCCCAAATTCGCCGAAGGCTTTAAATTTTTATTTCGTCGAAAAAATAACCGTAATTGATGCTTAAAAAAAAAAAAAAAAAAAGCTACAACGACGTCGATCGCCCCGTTCGGGAATCGATCCGGGACGCCTCGGATCCGAGTGAATCGCAAGGATCCCGCTGAAAATATAATTTCACGAAGCATCGAGGACGTAGGCAAAGCAGAGCATATTTCCGATCCCAGCGGGACGGCGGCTGGCTCGAACTTAATGCGTTTCTGATTGCCGCGGCGACTGTTTTACTGCGACCCGATGGGTTCTCAAACTCGAAAAGTTACCCTCAGCATCGGTTCGACGGATTTCCCACGGAAACTTCGTTTCGTTAATGAGACAACAAAAACAACAACAACAAAAAAGTTTAACATTGTTCGCAATAATGAATCAATTTTTGGGAGGCATCATTCACGCGGTGTGCGAACCGAAGAGGTGAAGACAAAATGAATGGTCCCTGGAAATAATTGAGAAACACTACGGGCGAGCGGATCGGTCATCGGGAGATCAGCGGGAGGATCATGCCGCGAGAGTGATGGATTCTGGCTAATGATCTCATACCCTCCATCTGGAGCTCGTCTCGAAGAATGGATACGAATATATACCGGGCGTGCTTGAAGCGTGCGAAATTCCAGAGAGGCATATCTACTCAATAATAAAGTACGAGACCAACTTTGAGTGTCCAGTTGTCCAGTCCAACTGGACACTCATCATCGGCGGGTATCATCGGCGATTTTAGTTTGTACTTTTGTTTTTTTTAAAACCAAAAAATTAACGAATAAACAATTGTGCACGTTTGCGGACGATACATTTTTTTGTAAAGAGTACAAATTTTTTTTTTTTTTTTTACCGCGCGCGACGGCCAGGCCCCGAAACGGCCTAATCGGACGCTGTTCGGCGACCTCACCAGGTCAGCCTGATGCAACGAATCAAAATCGCGAAGAAGTTACTCACGATTAAGTGGTTTCAGTCCCGCGGTGGTTGAAACGGTCGTCGATCAATGAGACATCTGAAACAAAGATCGAAACTCAGAAGCCGTGCAGAGTTAACGTATCGGGTCAATCACATGTTTTGCGGGAGTTAAAGAACATGTGCATTAAGCTTGAGTGCACTTTCATTTTTCGAGAGTTAACTTGGATTGGCGCCAGCTAGCGGCGAAAGCGGCGAATCGCTCGGCCAATGTTGACCTCAGATCGGCGGAATGACGACTGGCGGTTCGATAGTCGGCCAGACATAAGCCTAAAATCAGCAGACCAATGGTTCGTGAATTTGTGCATGAACAGACCAAGGGTAGGCGAATAAATACTCGGGTTACCATCGGCCTAATATCGGCGGACCAATGGTTGGTGAATTCATGCTCAGCCGAACATTGTCCCAAATCGTCAAAGCATCAATTCACGAGCCAATACTCGATGAAACATTGGCCCCGAGTCGACCAACCGATGCTCGGCCGAACATTGTCCCGAGTCGTCAAAGCATCAATTCACGAGCCAATAATCGATGAAACATTGGCCCCAAGTCGACCAACCGATGCTCGGTCGAACATTGTCCCGAATCGTCAAAGCATCAATTCACGAGCCAATACTCGATGAAACATTGGCCCCAAGTCGACCAACCGATGCTCGGTCGAACATTGTCCCGAGTCGTCAAAGCATCAATTCACGAGCCAATAATCGATGAAACATTGGCCCCAAGTCGACCAACCGATGCTCGGCCGAACATTGTCCCGAGTCGTCAAAGCATCAATTCACGAGCCAATAATCGATGAAAAATCGGCCCCAAGTCGACCAACCGATGCTCGGTCGAACATCGTCCCAAATCGTCAAACCGTCAATTCACGAGCCAATAGACGATCAAGCATTGGCCTCAAAGCTCCAAACCAATGATTGTCCGAACATTGGCCTCAGACGACAAACCGGCAATTGGCGAGTCAACACTCGGCAGAACATTGGCCTAAAATCAACGTAACTAATGATTAGCGAACCAACACTCAGTCCAACATTGCCCGAAGATCGTGCTACTTGATATCGATCCAACATTGGCCCGCTCATGGGGCCCTTTTCGGCAAAACCTCCATCGCCAATTTCATCGATAAAAATCCATCGCCCGCCAACTTTCCAAAATTCACCCCCACCGAACGGCGCATGCACTTCCTCAGCCCTCCGACCACCCACCCGCATATTTTTTTTTTTTGTTCCTCCCCGTCACAGAGGAGCGTGGTTTGCCATTTTAGCCTCGGACCCTTCGAGCCCTTCCTCACGTAATCCGTCTGTTAAAATATCAATCTCGACATTTCACTCTTTGCACAGCATTCCACCGGAGCCCTTCCACTTTGCCCGCTGGTTCTCCTTCTGGTCCTCGCCCCTCAGGCCCGGCGCGCGCCTCCGCCTGTCTGGGCGAGGTCATCAAAGATGCAACAGCAATCAGCGAAGCTAGTCAGCGAATGCTCGTCACTCCCTGGCCGTGAGCTCAGCTCCGCTTCTCCTCGTTCTCCACCCCTGTGTGTGTCCCGGGGGCACCCGAGGGACGCGAAAGCGACGAGAGGGCAGATTTCTTTGAATGTCTGAATCGCTACGCCCGTGTCCAGGGTGAAACATCGCAAGGGTGAAACAGCTCCTCCATCGTCTCCGCGAGCCTTCTCGATAGTTTCCTTTCCTTTCTTTTTTTTTTTTTCTTTTTTTTTTTTTTTCCTGGAACACACATCGGCGGGCGTTCGCTCGGCTATCGATTAAGCAGTCGCTGATCGAGTCCCTCGTTAACAATGGCTGGCCGATCCATTATTCAGCGAGAAAATCCTTTCCAAAGAAGCCCTTCGACTGCTACGGGCGGACGGATAAAACACCGGGCGGAAAATTTGATTCCACTGCGAGGGTCGGCTCGGTTGTTTTGTGAATGTAGATCGAGACTGGTGGTCTTTTGGGCTTTGAGTGGAAAAAATGTTCGGATTTGGTGAACGCTGTTTGGTGGAAATGAAAATGGGGACCGGCGCTGGCCGATGCTGGTAGAAGACTGGCCGACGCCGACCCGATACTGGCCCGATACTGGCCCGATACTGGCCGGATGCTGGCCGGATGCTGGTGCTCCAACTGCGATTAGTTCGTCGGAAATAGGGTGGGTGTTGTATTTTTTGGCGATTAGTTGGGTGTCCATCGATATGGTGTGTTAAATGCCAACTATTACCATTTCATGTCATCTTGTAAGGATAACTTTATGGGTTGCAAAGTTGAGGTGTTTACTTGAAGGATCGATTCAAGTTTGTGACGACCGGATCGTGCAATGTTCGTGACTCATAAAGTCCGAGGATTCTATAAAAATCCTTAAACTTTTAGTCATCTTTCGTTTCACTGTGTCGTCGATAGAGTTTGATGCATGGATTCGATGAACTCAATGCTACACGATGACCGAGCTCCTTCGGCTGTGCATAAATGAGGTATTCAGTTGAACCGAGTAAAGTTCGTGATCCATAACCTCTGAGCGTTGGCAATGACTTCGTCTTTTCCTTGGTCATTTCGTTGATGGGATTTAATGCATGAATTTGACGAACTCAATGCTTCACAACGAATACGCATCTTCCGTTGTACAAAAATGCGGTTTTTACTTGAAAGATCGTAATCTGAGCATTAGAAATAACCTGTATCGTCCTCTTTGCCGTTTCATTGATAGAGTTTAATGGATGCATTTGATGAACTCAATTCTACAAACTGAACGAGCATCTTCGGCTCTACTGAAATGAGGTTTCCACGTGAATCCTGCAAGAATTCATGATCCGTTGTCTCTGAACATTGGAAAAAAAACCTTCATATTTCCTTTGGCGGTTTCATTGATAGAGTTTAATGCATGCTTTGATGAACCCAATGCTACACAACGAATACGCATCTTCCGTTGTACAGAAATGCGGTTTTTACTTGAAAGATCGTAATCTGAGCATTAGAAATAACCTGTATCGTCCTCTTTGCCGTTTCATTCATAGAGTTTAATGCATGCATTTGATGAACTCAATTCTACACACTGAACGAGCATCTTCGGCTCTACTGAAATGAGGTTTCCACATGAATCCTGCAAGAATTCATGATCCGTTGTCTCTGAACATTGGAAAAAAAACCTTCATATTTCCTTTGGCGGTTTCATTGATAGAGTTTAATGCATGCTTTGATGAACCCAATGCTACACAACGAATACGCATCTTCCGTTGTACAGAAATGCGGTTTTTACTTGAAAGATCGTAATCTGAGCATTAGAAATAACCTGTATCGTCCTCTTTGCCGTTTCATTCATAGAGTTTAATGCATGCATTTGATGAACTCAATTCTACACACTGAACGAGCATCTTCGGCTCTACTGAAATGAGGTTTCCACGTGAATCCTGCAAGAATTCATGATCCGTTGTCTCTGAACATTGGAAAAAAAACCTTCATATTTCCTTTCGCGGTTTCATTGATAGAGTTTAATGCATGCTTTGATGAACTCAATGCTACACAACGAATACGCATCTTCCGTTGTACAGAAATGCGGTTTTTACTTGAAAGATCGTAATCTGAGCATTAGAAATAACCTGTATCGTCCTCTTTGCCGTTTCATTGATAGAGTTTAATGCATCCATTTGATGAACTCAATTCTACACACTGAACGAGCCTCTTCGGCTCTACTGAAATGAGGTTTCCACGTGAATCCTGCAAGAATTCATGATCCGTTGTCTCTGAACATTGCAAAAAAAAACCTTCATATTTCCTTTGGCGGTTTCATTGATAGAGTTTAATGCATGCTTTGATGAACTCAATTCTACACACTAAACGAGCCTCTTCGTCTCTACTGAAATGAGCTTTTCACTTGAATCGTTCAAAAGTTCGTGATCCGTTGTCTCTGAACATTGGAAAACACCTTCGTGTTTCCTTTCACCGTTTCATTAATAGAGTTCAATAAATGAATCTGATGAACCCAATGCTACACAATGTACGAACGTCTTCCGCTGTACTGAAATGCGGTTTTCACTTAGAAAAATCGTGATCGGAGCATTTGGAAATCGCCTGCATTGTTCCCTTTGCCGTTTAATGAATATATTTGATGAACTCAATTCTACACACTGAAAGAGCCTCTTCGTCTCTACCGAAATGAGCTCGTCACTCGTAAATTCGATTCCTCAACATGAACAATCGAAGAGCAAATTTTGTCACAATTCGCCAATAACAAATGAGCCAGTATATTCAACACAATCAACAAACCCCACCGCACAATCCCGCAAAAATCATTCGACAACTCTCGCCACCCTCGGGAGCGAGTCCCGGGAGATTGCGACCCGGACGGAAGATCACATCGTGTCAGCTGCACGAATGACGGACAACGCAACCAGGAGTCCACGCTAAATCGCTTCTGAACGATTACGTCGGGGATGAATCCTTCTCATTCACCGATAAAAATCCGGGTTTTGCGGTGCTTCTCGCGCTGGCTCGAGAGTCGCCGGAGCCGGGAGAGAATCGAAGGGTCACATCGAAGTCCCTTCGAATCCGACGGACGAATATCAGCTCGGGATTCATTCGGGGTTCCACATTGAATATATCTAAAATCGTGTCTCTATAAAATCATGATTTCAGTCATAGTGATAAAAAGTTCAAATAAATATTTATTCAGACCAAATGAATATTCATTTAAATCACACGAATAGTCATTTAAACCAAATAAATATTTATTTCAATTTACGAATTTATGAATATTTATTTTAAAGAAATAAATATTTATTTAAATTTATGAATTTATGAATATTTATTTGAAACAAATAGATATTTATTTAAACCAACGGAATATTCATTTAATCCGAATAAATATGTATGTAAATTAAACGAGTATATACTTAAACTAAATAAATTATTATTCTCGATGTGTTTGAAATACCCTTCTGATATTATGCTTAAGACATGTTTACTTAATTTTTCTTTATTTTATATTTTCATACGTCGGCGTTTACTGTGTATGAGCATATGTGTAAAGGACAAAAGTGGTTAAAATTGTCCGGTTCATGTATCGTTGGTTCACTCTCTGATACACCAAGAAGAATAATTTATTTGATGGCCACCGTTTATTTGGTTTAAGTAAAATATTTTTGCGAATTACATAAATATTTATTTCGTTTTATTAAATATTTATTTCATTCCCTTAAATATTTATTTCATTTTCTTAAATATTCATTTAAATCGAATAAATTATTTTTTTTTGGTGTACGGATGGGCCATATTACCCGCTCTCACCATTCTGATTTTTGTTTAAAAACTGTTCTGTGTACATACATACGAGATACGCACCCAGAAAAATATTTTTTTTTTTTTTTAAGCCCGCTCCGCAAATAAATATTTATTAACCCCCATCTGATGAATTATTTTGCGCTCTCCTGATTTTATGTTCAATAACTAAATAATAATTAAACAATAATTATATAACAATTAAATAATAATTAAATAATAATTAAATAATAATTGAATAATAATTAAATAATAATTAAATAATAATTAAATAATAATTAAATAATAATAATGATTTAATTGTTTTGTATTTGAATGAATATATATTTTTTTTATAGTTTATTATCACAGGGCAGCGTTTTCTGTCTATAAATACGCTTTCTGATTTCAGTCGCGCAATATACAGTGTACAGGGCAGAAGAGGGTAAAATGGACCGGTCAATAGTTGGTCCACGTGTAAATCAAGTGGTCCATATTGCCCCCGATGGGCTAAATGCCCCAACCGCTCCAAAATCGAACGCTCCACGTGTGTGTAATGCACCGTACACGAATCGTCGAGCCTCGAGCCTGCGGGTGGTTTATATGAAAAAAAAAAAAAATGCAATATTCTCACTGATCCGCCAGCGAATCTCTGGTACGCGGCGGCCGACGGCCTAATTAGCGAGACTACGTAGGTCACGCTCGCGTTCACCCGTTGTCATGCAAATAACGGGGCGCGCGCGAACCTCCCTCGATACAGCGCGATGCCCGATACGGGAGGATGAGCCGGGGCTCGCTCGGCAACGTGCCACGTCGGTCCGACCGTCGTATCAATATCGCGTCGGATGAAATACATTATAAAAAAAAGAAAAAAAAAAAAAAAATGAAGAGATTAAAAAAATAAAATAATAAAAAAAAAAAATTCTTTGGGAGAAAAGAGTGAATTAAGGGAACTTTCGAACAAAAAATTTGCGGCCAAAAAATATTGTCTATTTCATTCGTTTTGTGACAAATAGAGGCTTATGAAAAATTCACGTTTCGGTCGTGTGGAAGGATTCTTAAAATCGGACACAATAAATTTTCGGAGGGAGTTTTATTTATTTTTTTAAATATATATATTTTTTTTTTCTAGAATTATTATTTATTCATTATTCTTTGTTGTTTATTGTGTCATTTTTTTTTTTTTTTATAGTCAATCAGATCAAGTACACAGTAGAATTTTGCTCCATAGTCGCATTTTACCCCTCCATCTCCCGCGACCAAAAAAAAGCTCATCAACCCCACCCCCCAAAACGACCGAGGCTCGAATTTCGGTTCGGCGGATTTTCAAAAACTAATTTTCCCTCCCTGCTTTGATATGTCAAAAAAAAAAAAAAAAATCCTAAATTGAAATAGTTCGCCCGAAGATGGGAGCGCTTGTTTGCCGAGTGGACTCGGTCCGGGCCGGCGGGTGGGCGAATTCCCGTCTCCGCAGCCGGCCAAATGAATAGTAATGAAAATTGGTTATCAGTCGAAACGCATCCTGGCAGTGTACGAGGCCGAGCCGGGACCAGCAGCGGTGTTACCAGCAGCGAAGCGCGTAATATCCCATTGATGACGGTCCGGGCGGGTTGGCAGCGGGGCGGACGAGAGGGTGAAGAGAGCCCAGTGGAGGGTTGAGAGAGAGAGAGAGAGAGCCCGCGGGACTGAATTCGGGTGCAAGGGAAGCGGATCACCGTTGACACAAAGCGGCCGTAATCCGTTTATCTTCTCGCCGGGCACTCCCGCGTCGTCGTCGTCGTCGTCGTCGTCGTCGTCCACGTGTTCGGGCTGCGGCGCGCTCTCTATCCGGCAAACAGTGTGTGTCGTTGTCAGGGACTTTGCTCGACGAAGCTGGGGCTTGTATCGGGCTGCGGGGCGAGAGAAGACATCGAGGAGCGAGCCGAGAGACGCGAAGAGCGAAGCCCGAATGACGAGGAAATTCAACCGGGGAATTGGGATTTCATAGAAGTTTTAGGGATGCTCTGGAGGGAGGGGATTTCTTAGGGCCGGTGTACTTAGAAAAATTGTGGTCGAAAAGGTCGTCGATGGCTTTGGGGTGGGGTGCGGCTAAAATGTGATTGTGCCTAAGGTGTGATTCATTGAATCTGAAGAAACGACTGCCAGGTTCTAATTATTCTGAGTACCCGAAGAGCGTCGATGCTCCTGTTAGGGCGCGGATTCTCCTAAGTCCTGGTCTTGGGGCTGTTCTAAGTACTCCTAAGAGCGATCTTGATCCTGGATGATGATTTTATAGAAGTCTTACCGATGCTCTGGAGGAAAGGGATTTCTTAGGGTCGGTGTACTTAGAAAAAGTGTGGTCGAAAAGGTCGTCGATGGCTTTAGGGTGGGGTGCGGCTAAAATATGATTGTGCCTAAGGTGTGATTTTTTGAATCTGAAGAAACGACTGTCAGGTTCCAATTATTCTGAGTACCCGAAGATCGTCGATGCTCTTGTTAGGGCGCGGATTCTCCTAAGTCCTGGTCTTGGGGCTGTTCTAAGTACTCCTAAAAGCGGTCCTGATCCTGGATGATGATTTTATAGAAGTCTTGCCGATGCTCTGGAGGAAAGGGATTTCTTAGGGCAGGTGTACTTAGAAAAATTGTAGTCGGAAAGATCTTGGATGGTTTTAGGGTGGGTTGTGGATTGAATAAAGGGAGGAGTTTCTGAAGGCTCTGATTTTTTGAATCTGAAGAATCGACTGCCGGGTTCTAATTATTCTAAGTACCCTAAGAGGGTCGATGCTCCTGTTAGGGGGTGGATTCTCCTAAGTTCTGTTCAACTTAGTCTGGCCAAAAGCCATCCCAGGCGCTTTTTGTTATAAATCATGCTCTTACTTAGAACAGGTCTAAGATCGAATCTTAAAGACTGTTCTAAGTACTCCTAAGAGGGGTTCTGATCCTGAATTACCTGAATCCTGATCCTCAATGACGATTTGATAGAAGTTTTAGGGATGCTCTGGAGGGAAGGGACTTCGTAAGGCAAGTGTACTTAGAACAATTGTTATTGAAGTCGCTTCTGAGTCCTAAGTAATTTCCGGCGAAATTACAACCATTACGCTTATTGATCGCTCATTTCACTTAGAAAACCCGCCGAAGATATTTTTACATATAAAAAAAGCTTCCGAATCAATATTCCTAATTATTCTAATTACTCCCGAAAGAGCGAAGTACTCCGAAAATAGCTCAGAAGACCCGCTGAAGATATTTTCGCATTAAAAAAAAAGGCTTCCGAATTAATGTTCAAAGAATCCGAGAGCGTCGAGGTGGTTCCAATGAAGAAGTTTCTTTCATTTTTATAAAAAAAAAGTAAAGTACGAGTTCCCGGTGTGTAATCTAGTTAACTGGACTAGTTTGTTGAAGAAGTGACGATGAAGAAGCCCGAGATAGACGACGAGGTGAGTGCCGTGGAATTCTTTCGTCTACCGACGAAGGAATGTCTCCGTGAGAATTTCTTCATTTTTCTTCGACTCATTTGTCTTGCCGGTGCGGCGATCTCTCGTCGAGGCTTCCGCCCGTACACTTTTTCATCTCGCGCTGCGCTTGCAGCCCGGTGAAAAACAGGAGGGGAGTTGACTCGCAGAGACCCAGCCCGAAGACATCGCGACAGGCCGAGCCGTCGTCGAGCCATTCTTAAATTATCATTCACCACGAATTCCTCCTCGTGATCTCGTCTATCTTGTTCCACCTTCGAGTTACCGTCGCTCTTTCGCTTTCGACGCGAGGCCATCGGGAAAACCAAACACGTCCCGCGAATGAATAATTACGAGAGCCGTCACTGGAATGCGACGACAGCAACGAGGCGACTTAAATACCTTTGTGATTCTTAGTCGTCGACCAATCGCGCTTTTCCCCGTCGACTCCGAGTGTTCTGTTTTTTTTTTTTTTTTTTATGGTACACATCGATGGCTTAATTCCACAGGGGCGCGCTGGCTGTGTTCAAGCATGGTTTATACGCCCCTCTGGCGGTAAAGCATCGATCATTTTTTCCTCGTAGAGGAATCTGTTTTCTAAAAAAAAAAAAAAAAAAAAAAAAATCGAGATTTCAAAGTCAGAGTACTTAAAATAGTCTGAAACGCCAAGAAATGTGATTTTTTTGCATATTTCTTGACGTTTCAGACTCGGATCGCTTAAAACAACTATAACTCGGAAACGGTTTGGATAGCCAGTTGAAAATTTGTATACTAGTAGAGTGGTTGCGTTCTCTTCTCTTCATTTCTGAAAATATTAATCGCCAATTGCTCAAAAATTTAAGTGTTCCAAAAACTTGAGGTTGAAAGATTGAGGTTGAAAGATTCAAGTTGAATGATCATTCAAGTCGAAGGATCATTCAAGTCGAAGGATCATTCAAGTCGAAGGATCATTCAAGTCGAAGGATCATTCAAGTCGAAGGATCATTCAAGTCGAAGGATCATTCAAGTCGAAGGATCATTCAAGTCGAAGGATCATTCAAGTCGGAGGATCATTCAAGTCGAAGGATCATTCAAGTCGAAGGATCATTCAAGTCGAAGGATCATTCAAGTCGAAGGATTATTCAAGTCGAAGGATCATTCAAGTCGAAGGATCATTCAAGTCGGAGGATCATTCAAGTCGAAGGATCATTCAAGTCGAAGGATCATTCAAGTCGAAGGATCATTCAAGTCGAAGGATCATTCAAGTCGAAGGATCATTCAAGTCGAAGGATCATTCAAGTCGAAGGATCATTCAAGTCGAAGGATCATTCAAGTCGGAGGATCATTCAAGTCGAAGGATCATTCAAGTCGAAGGATCATTCAAGTCGAAGGATTATTCAAGTCGAAGGATCATTCAAGTCGAAGGATCATTCAAGTCGGAGGATCATTCAAGTCGAAGGATCATTCAAGTCGAAGGATCATTCAAGTCGAAGGATCATTCAAGTCGAAGGATCATTCAAGTCGAAGGATCATTCAAGTCGAAGGATCATTCAAGTCGAAGGATCATTCAAGTCGAAGGATCATTCAAGTCGAAGGATCATTCAAGTCGAAGGATCATTCAAGTCGAAGGATCATTCAAGTCGAAGGATCATTCAAGTCGAAGGATCATTCAAGTCGGAGGATCATTCAAGTCGAAGGATCATTCAAGTCGAAGGATCATTCAAGTCGAAGGATCATTCAAGTCGGAGGATCATTCAAGTCGAAGGATCATTCAAGTCGAAGGATCATTCAAGTCGAAGGATCATTCAAGTCGAAGGATCATTCAAGTCGAAGGATCATTCAAGTCGAAGGATCATTCAAGTCGAAGGATCATTCAAGTCGAAGGATCATTCAAGTCGAAGGATCATTCAAGTCGAAGGATCATTCAAGTCGAAGGATCATTCAAGTCGAAGGATCATTCAAGTCGAAGGATCATTCAAGTCGAAGGATCATTCAAGTCGAAGGATCATTCAAGTCGAACGATCATTCAAGTCGAAGGATCATTCAAGTTGAGAGATCCAAGTTGAAAGATTCGAGTTGAGAGATTCAAGTTGACAGATTCACGTTGACAGATTCAGGTTGAAAGATTCAGGTTGAAAGATTCAAGTCGAAAGTTTTGAGTTGAGAAATAGAAGTGTTCCAAAAAAAAAATGTGAAATTGAACTCTTCCAAAAACATCCCAAAAGACACATTCCCATTAATTTTTCATCCCCGAACACGAACTCAAGCGGAACTCCAAACCAACTCAAAAAATGATTTTTCATTTTTTTTTTTTTCACAACCAGCGCAAACTGCATGCAAGTGCCCTGCAAGGGTTTCCTTTCTACCTTTCCGTCTCAGCGCGTAGAGCGCGTTTTGTCTCGTCGGTGGGTCACATTTGTCCCGAGATTTTCGGCCCTTTCACGCGTCCCGCTCGTTCCCGGCGATTCCAATAGTGCGTATCCGTCTTCGTCCACCCTATTTTTTTTTCCTTCGTCTTCTCGTTCCGCGTTCTCCAACATCGCTCTTCGTTTAACTCCGGCCGCCGTTACATCGCGCTTCTTCCCGTGACTCCCGAATGCCCCGAGCGCGATATTGTTGCCGAACGCCTGCGAGTCCCGGCCGTGACGAGTCGTTGAAAGACGCACCCGCGGATCATTCACAAAGGACACTCTGATATATTGTGCGCTTATTAATGCTCTCCCACCCCCTCGGCCGACGTCTCGAAAGCGTTAATCTTTCTCTCACTGCGCTCGAAACTTTCGTCTCGCGCTCACATTCCCCGGATATATGCGCCCCAACCCCGTCGAACGCGCCGAGCGTCTCGACGCGGCCCCGAAGAAACAAATTAGTTATGCGAGACACGATTCCGAGGAGTCCTGCGCTCGCACTCCGAGGACGGCCGAGAGACGGCTGAGGCCAAGTGCGAAGAGCCAAAGGTGTAAATGATATTTAAACAAATATATATATATAAAAATAAATAATAAAAGAATAAAAAAGAAAAAAAAATATGTTGAAATGAGAAATTGAGTCGATTCAATGAGACGATGGATTTTTAAGGCCCGGTGCGATCTCGAGGAAATGTTTCAAATTTTTGGGAATCATTTTGTTTTTTTTTTTACAATTTTTTTTTTTCTTTCTTCATTATTGATGTTTAAGGGCGGATATAAATGAACATATTTTTGGAAAATATTTTTATGCGATTAAAAAAAAAAAAAAAAAAAAATGTGGGTTTCGAGAAAAACTGAAATGACGTGTACTTTTTACGTACGAAACAGAAGATTGTGTTTCTCGGGTTTGTTGTTGAGGTGATTTTTCGAAAATTTCGTGGTGCTCCGATCTTTTGAGGTATCAAAGCTCGAACGGTAATTAATAAAAATAAATTTAATCCATTCATAATAATGTAATTAATTTATCATCAATTTAATCGATTTGTAATCAATTTAATCGATTTATAGTCAATTTAATCGATTTATAATCAATTTAATCGATTTATAGTCAATTTAATCGATTTATAATCAAATTAATCGATTTATAATTAAATTAATCGATTTATAATTAAATTAATCGATTTATAATTAATTTAAACGATTCAGAATCAATGCAATTACTCTATAATCAATTCAATCGATTTATAATAAATTCAATTGAATTATGGTATATTAAGTTACTCTTTCATAAATTTATTTAATTGCCAATTGTAATTTAAAAAAAAAAATAAAAAATTCATCCGAATGTCATTCTCCGTGACGAAAGTTTTCCGACGACCGAGGCTTTTCCGGCCGAGATTCTTGTTCTGCCCGAGTCAGTCTCTTCGTACCTTCGGCATTCCCGTCGCGAATTTAAGGGACCGACGGCGCATTTATACATCCTTCCCGAAAACGATTTACTTCGTCAGACTAGTGCAAACACACTCTCTCACTCCTCGATTCTTCCTCGACTTCCGGGCTCGCGGTGCTCCGCCTGCACTTTATTGCATTGTGCCCTTCGAGCCTCGCGAGACTGCGGAAGGGGGGCGGGAGGGGGGGGGGGCGTTTACGGGGGTATGTTTAACCCCTGCTAAATTTTTAAATCCGCCTCGCCCACACAATACCTCGCGCAACCGGTCGGAATGGATTTTTCGTAAAAAAAAAAAAATATTCGCCAAATAATTCTACAAAAAAAGGGCGCCTGTTCGTAAAAAAAAAGGGGGGGCACCTTATTTGCCACCTTTTTGTCGATGCCGGAGAGCATTGTTCGGCGTCTCGATGACTCTCATACAGCGATTTTTTTTGCGAGAAATCGCCCAAAAAATTGGCCCCCCATTCCAGCCCCCCCCCCCCCAAAAGGTCGTCGTGCACCGCTGCATTTAACCCCTGCTAATTTTTGAAGCCCGTCTCGCCCGCACAATACCTCGCACTACCAGTCGGAGTGCACTTTTCGTCAGAAAAAAAAATGTCGCCACATAACTCGACAAGTTAAAAAAAAGGGTGCCCCTCCCTTAAGAAAAAGAGGGGGGCATTTTATTTCGCACCTTTCTGTCGATACCAGGACGCATTCTTCGGCGTCTCGATGACTCTCATATAGCGAATTTTTTCGCGAGGAATCGCCCAAAAAATTGGCCCCCCATTCCAGCCCCCCCTTCCGCCCCCCAATATTTATCGAAATATCGCCGCGCAGCTTCGGCCTCCTCTTTGTCGCTTTCAATCCGGCAAATTGTTTTTCGTCGCCTTTCAGGCGAGGAGGGAGTGGAACGAGGGAAAATGGGACGCGACTATGGGGGGCAGGAAGGGGACGAGGGCCTTTTTTACCGACTGATGGTAATGCAGCGAGGCCATTATTAATTTCCACCTGCTGCCGGGCAACCGCACAATAAACCATTCGCCTCATTAACAAGGCAAAGTCGCGGAGATTAAACGGGGGGGCTTCTCGACCCCCCCCCCCCTCCCCCCACAGCCCCCCATTGCGGCCTTCTCGCGGATTTTCAACGTTTCTCGCCACTGCCGCGCCGGAGGACCATTTATTTTACCGTTTTCTCCACCTCGAGCTCCGTAATCGCGACTACCAATGTACACGGTAATCTTCGGCGCCCGAGCGGCCATTGTAATGGCGCTGTGTTGCCGCCAAGGGGCCGCGGCATTGTTATCGCGCATTCGCGATTAAACGCGTTAAATGCAGGCGGAACTTTCGAATATCGCGATGCGAGTTCGACTCGACTCGACGATTAACATCGAATCGACCAGCGAATTACGTAGATTTAATTTTTTTTTTTTTTGTGTGTTTCGTGCAGGGTGGGGCAAGATGGTTTGGTGAAAAATGCGTAGAATTTTTTTGTTCAATGTTTATTCGAATTTAAACTTGCAGATACTTTTTTTAAATTATTTCATTAAAAAAAAAAAATCCTTTGCCTTTTCGTTTACACATCTTTTTTTTTTGCAAATGCAGAGTACTATTAAAAAAATGTTTACGTTAAAAAATATTGTCTTGGATCGTGTTATGAAAAATTGAAATTCCTCTTTCCTCCCAATGTCCGCACGACTAGAGAAGTGAGAAAAAAAAATATCTCGACCAATTGGTAATAAATATCATTGAATCTACTCTACCTAACAGATTCATAATATTTTAGTAAAAAAAAAAAAAAGATATATATTTTTTTTGTCGTTTAAATCGTCATCGGGGTTATTAAATGAACGTTGAATCGTCCGTTGTACTCGCCGAAACCTCGATTCAACGAATCCGAAGACAATACTCTGTTTACATCCAAGGTGGTTGTAAACGGGTTCAAAAAAAAAAAAAAAAAAAAAAAAAGATAAACAACACGCCTGTTGCTGAAGAGTCACAACGGCTGTCGGGCGAAGAAAGAAGTGGAAGCGCGATAGACGAAGCGCACCGGAGGCTTAAAGAAAAAGCTTTTGATTAAATTAGCTGACGGTGAAGTTGAAGATGGAAGACCGAATCGCAGGGAGTTTCTCATTCAGGGAAGTACAAAGAGAGCGAAGTAGTGCTCATTGTGAGAGGCATTGCATTGCCGGGCCGATGAGTCTCGAGCGGTTTTCATTGGGAACGTAGGTGAGGAATTTTATCGGCGGAAGAGGGGGGGGGGGGGGGAGGGGGGGGGTGAGCTTTTGATGAGTGAAGAGCGTTTACACGGTAAAAGATGTGTGGTTTGATTCCTGACTTTAACCCCCCCCGTTTGTATGAATCCTTCTTTACGTTCTTTTTACGCGTTGAATTGTAAAGCTTGAGGAGGTTTGATTATTCCGATCCAGCGACGATCGACGCCTTACAGGACGGTGTAAGCGCGAATGGATAAGTACATATAGGGAAAACAGATTTTTTTTTTTTTTTTTGTGGAATGGAAATTATGTTGTGCTATGCTTATCATTGATAACGAATGGAATAAAGTATCACATCAATTTTCGCAGGAAATTGCCATTGGCCTTGTATTGGCAACGAATGGGAAAATGTACCACTTAACATTTTGGACTGATTTACCAGTGGAGCCCCATTAAGAATTAATGGTCCAAAGTACCGATTCAATTTTTCCCATGAATTTCCATTAGGATCCCTTTCGACCACTCATTATCATTAAGCGCTCAATAGAAAACTTTGCCAAGGTATTCCGTGTTATCCAATGCTACCCCATGCAGACATATGCAGTCGCATGCAGACCGTCCAGTCCTATGCAATCCCATGCTACCCCACGCTATCCCACGCTATCCCACGCTATCCCACGCTATCTCACGCTATCCCACGCTATCCCACGCTATCCCACGCTATCCCACGCTATCCCACGCTATCCCACGCTATCCCACGCTATCCCACGCTATCCCACGCTATCCCACGCTATCCCACGCTATCCCACGCTATCCCACGCTATCCCACGCTATCCCACGCTATCCCACGCTATCCCACGCTATCCCACGCTATCCCACGCTATCCCACGCTATCCCACGCTATCCCACGCTATCCCACGCTATCCCACGCTATCCCACGCTATCCCACGCTATCCCACGCTATCCCACGCTATCCCACGCTATCCCACGCTATCCCACGCTATCCCACGCTATCCCACGCCAACTCACTCTATCCTATGCAATCCCATGCAATCCCGTGCAATCCCATGCTGTTCAATGCTGTCCCATGCCATCCCATGCTGTTCAATGCTGTCCCATGCTATCCCATGCTAGCCCATGCTATCCCATGCTATCCCATGCTATCCCATGCTATCCCATGCTATCCCATGCCATCCCATGCTATCCCATGCTGTTCCACGCTATCCCACGCTATCCCACGCTATCCCACGCTATCCCACGCTATCCCACGCTATCCCACGCTATCCCACGCTATCCCACGCTATCCCACGCTATCCCACGCTATCCCACGCTATCCTATGCAATCCCATGCAATCCCATGGTATTCTATGTTATGATATCTTATTGGCCAGCTAGGCAAGCCAGAACTTCATCGTCATCTTTCTGTTATCAATTGTCACGATTGAATAATCCGCCCTTGATGACAGTCTCGGTGGTCCGTTTACACGGCAATTAGGACACTGAAGAGAACTCCTCGCCGGGCTCTTTGCCGCTCTCCTCTCTCGTCCTGATTTAACAGATCCGAACATCAATACTCCCACCGAAAGTTTTTCTCTCCCCCCCCTCCCCCCACCTCCTTTTTTCTACCCCGATGAAAAAGGTTTGTTTCTTGCGCCGCGCGATGGCACGAAGTTCTCCGACAATGGCGCGCGGCTCCCGGGGTCCGGTCGGCGGTCTTTTTGAAGCCGTTCGCCCCCCCCCCGAGGTCAGAGCGGCTCGATTCCCATCTCCGTCATTCCTCGTCGCTCCTTTCTCGTCCTCCTCAGCGCGGAGCTTTCCCTCCGCGCCGGGGGGATTTCGCTAATAAGCGAATGGGCCCTGGGCTGAGCGAAGAGTCGAAGAGCGGTTCGCTCCGAAGCCCCCGCCGGTTTCAGCCGTAAGCCCCGCCGAAAAACCGCTCCCGCGGGTACCGATTATCGATTTATCTGTTCGAACGGTCCTCGGTGACCAGTTTAGTGGCTTTTTTTTGTTCCTTTCGTTCTTCGTCCTCTTTCATGTCGCCAGGGCTGCGGGCAACGTCGACGACGAGAACGGAGACGGAGCGTCCTTTCGTGGCCGCTGAAGCTGATTAAATTGGCTACACGGTGTATTGTGCCAACGGCGATGAACAAAATAAAGATTTGCGCGCTAAGAAGGTTGTCAACGTCGCGCGAAGACTACCCGTTGAGCGCTAATTGGCACAACTTTTTCGTGCCTCGGGGCGAAATATTAAAAGCCCCGAGAAAGAGCGGCGTGGCAGGCGGAAGTCTCTGCGAGCGCCAAGTGCGATGGGTATATCCGAAGAGGGTTTTTCGTCTTCCTCATTTATGAGGAGGCCCTTTGACGGTGTTGTTTCGTGCAATGAAGTTACTGTGCCTTGGCGTGAATTCGGTGGGAAGCCAATTGTTGATTATTCAGCACCAATAAAAAGACCTGGTTGCCCCGATGAACCCAACTGATCGGTTGGAAAACAAATGATCGGTTGACAGTCAACTGATCCGTTGGCAATCAACTGATCCGTTGGCAATCAACTTATCCGTTGGCAATCAACTTATCCGTTGGCAATCAACTGATCCGTTGGCAATCAACTGATCCGTCGCCAATCAACTGATCCGTCGGCAACCAACTGATCCGTTGGCAATCAACTTATCCGTTGGCAATCAACTGATCCGTTGGCAATCAACTGATCCGTCGGCAATCAACTGATCCGTCGGCAATCAACTGATCCGTCGGCAACCAACTGATCCGTCGGCAACCAACTGATCCGTCGGCAACCAACTGATCCGTTGGCAATCAACTGTTCCGTTGGCAATCAACTGATCCGTTGGCAATCAACTGTTCCGCTGGCAATCAACTGATCCATTGGCAATCAACTGTTCCGTTGGCAATCAACTGATCCGTTGGCAATCAACTGTTCCGTTGGCAATCAACTGATCCGTTGGCAATCAACTGATCCGTCGGCAACCAACTGTTCCGTTGGCAACCAACTGATCGATTGGCAACCAACCTAACAGTTAGCACCTGAATGATATATTGGCCCCACCAAATAAATCACCTCGGGCGTATTCAACCAGGCACTCTTATAGGTGCAACTAATTAATATCCTCTGTGGACCGACTTTATTGAAAGTACCACATTCATTTATTGTAACACTATGTCGCCCTTTGTTGGAATGCAATTTTATCGCAATTGCAGGGAAATCGAAGGGATCAACGGACGTTGCTCAGTTCATCAAAGGGCGCACGGGGGCGCAAAAATTAGGGTTTCACCTCCAATGAATTTTCCGGGAATTCTCAAATACGTGGCCATATATATATATATCCCTATATATATATATATATATATATATATATATATATATATATATAAAGAGAGAGAGATATTGCGAGGATTCGCCGTCCTCCGGTACAGCTCGGGGATTACACTCGATGATTCGTAATGGGCGGGATGGCCGGTTGAGTTTCACGGACGAACGGGGGCGCCGTGCGGGCGTCGCACCGCCGGAAGTGCGTCTAATGCATCCGTCTGGGGTCACGCGTCATCTCGCTTCCGGCACGACCATTACCAAGGGAACACCGAGGAGAGCGCAGCATCGACCGGGGGAACTCGCACAGACGATTATGCTTAGGGGATTATTGCGCGACTCCACGGGCCAGCGTTTTTTTTTTTTTTTTTTTCGTTCCCTCTTCGATCTCTGCAAAACATTTCTTTCGTCCATAAACTCGACATACGCTTTCGGGAAACGAGCAACCCTTTTTTCAGCATTGACGAACTCTTCAACTTTATCAGAAATCGATTTTTCTTTCTCGACGAATGAAAAACAAATTTCGTCTCGATAAATAGATTCTGGTTCATATATGGGTTTGTATTGCTCGCCATAAATAAAGTCTCTACGAAAAAGAATATCTTTATATTTATATAACCAAACCGGAGTAGCTGAAATAAATTTCAACGATCGTTCGCACAGTACTAAAGGTTCGTACACAATTTCTTTTTTCTATGCGATATATTTTTCATATAAATAAATAAATTATGCTAATCATTTTTATTTGTTCAACTATTTGTAACTGAACAAAATCGTAAAATCTACGTGGAATCTACGTGGTTGCGAAACTTTGTGAAAAAAATTCTAAAAATTCTAAAAATTCTAAAAATTCTAAAAATTCTAAAAATTCTAAAAATTCTAAAAATTCTAAAAATTCTAAAAATTCTAAAAATTCTAAAAATTCTAAAAATTCTAAAAATTCTAAAAATTCTAAAAATTCTAAAAATTCTAAAAATTCTAAAAATTCTAAAAATTCTAAAAATTCTAAAAATTCTAAAAATTCTAAAAATTCTAAAAATTCTAAAAATTCTAAAAATTCTAAAAATTCTAAAAATTCTAAAAAAACAAAAAAAAGTAGAATACGCAAACTTCCGACCGTACAGGATATAGAAACTCCGTCGCAACTGTTCCGTCTCAGTAATTTCGACGAAGGCTAGTGGGTCTCTCGTAGAAAAATATTTAGCAGTCTCGAGCCGCGCTCCCGCGACGATGATGACTATCGACGTTTCTGTTTATATTACGCGTATAATAATTCCCCGCGACGAATCGAGTACGTCGGGTCCGCCGCGCGTATTATAGTGGCGCGGAGGGTAGAAATTGAAATTCATCGTTCGTCGAGTGGTACGAAGAGAGAGAGAGAGAGAGAGAGAGAGAGCGTCGAAAAAAGAAGCGAGAGACAGATAGAGATCGACACAGAAAGGGAGACACGATGGTATCGATTGGTTCCCTTTCTGTGTACCTCTCACTTTTCCCTTTCCGTTCTTTTCTCTCGTGAAAGAGAACCTACAAAAAAAAAAAAGAAAAAAAAACGCGTTTCGTCCGTCTATCCGGAATTTTCTCTGTTGCGGTGAAAAATTCAGCTGCAAGAGGGAAGAAGTGCGGAAGTATAGGAAAAAAAAAAAAAAAAAAAAAAAAGGGCTAAAGGGTCAGATACGGCGGAGATCTCGCACACGGTGAGAATACGAGCGAGCCGGTATAGTGTTACCGGCTTGTACGAGGGACCAAAGATTGGCTCCCAGTTGCGGACCAATCAGCTGCGAGACTCTTTGTCTTGCCAGATTGGTCGACGCATTGTTTCAAGGGAGGCCCGGCGCATGCGCCAATACGTGCGTGGGAGGATCGCATATAGCTCGCTGCCCACGAGGTGAAATCCGACTCCTACGCTCTGCGGCGCCTTTCCTCCTACGCTTCGCCGCATCTTACGTTGCGTGGATAAGAAAAAAAAAATACATGCATATATATATATATATATATATATATATATATATATGTATATAGATATTGGGGTGTGCGAATAGCGTTTGAATTGAATTGGATATTGATATTCAACTCAAAATTTGAATTGAATATTAAAAAATTCGAATATTTCGAATAATTTGCACGAATTCCATATTCGAATGATGAAATTCCGATTACAATGAAACTGAGAACATAAATTGTATTCATTGAACGAAGAATTTTGATTACCACAAGGTGAAGAACTTACGCTCGGTTGCAAGTTATTCACTTTCTCAAAGCCTAAACGTGTACAACAATTGCTGTTCTAAATCAATTCGCACTCTTTATTCGCATTATTTATAATGACAATAATCGTTCATTGTAAAGTCTCAAGTTAACATTTCTCATTATTGGAATAATCCGTTTACCTAATTGGAATATTTAGACTATTAAGATCATTCGAATACACTGAAGTATTCAAATTATTCGAATTATTCAGGTATTTTGAATTATTAAAATTATGCGGATATTTGGAATATTTGCACATCTCTAATATATATATATATATATATATATATATATATATATATATATATATATATATATATGAGGTATTCGATGCGGTTTCGAAGGGTCAAAAACTCGCCCTCAAAAAAAAAAAGTTGCGATTTCATCACAATTCGTGATTATTTGCGAGGGGTTTCTGTAATTTTTTTCACAATTTTTGGATCTTATTTTTTTTTTAGATATCTCAAAATTGAACTGTTTTTTTAAAAACGCCTGTATCTTAAAAACTATTAGTCGTACGGAAAAAAAACGTTTGATACATAAAAGTTGCAGTCTCGAATGAACTTTTGAAAAGAAAATTTTGTAGATTTTTTTTTTTGAACGCAATAAACGTCAATTTCCGCGAAAAAATAAAGGCTTAGAATTTAGGCACGTTGCTCCAAAGAAATTATTGACAGCTGTCACGTTTCGAAGAAAGTTCCTTTCTATATAATAACATAATGTAACATAATATAAATAATAATAATAATAATAATAATAATAATAATAATAATAATAATAATAATAATAATAATAATAATAATAATAATAATAATAATAATAATAATAATAATAATAATAATACAATAAAATCAATTTTTTTTTTTTCAGTCAATAAGTCATGTTTGTTTTTTCTCAAAAAATTCCAGAATACACTCTCAAGTGTGTGGAGTGATCTCGTATTTTTTTTTTTTTTTTGGATTCGTGAGATGCTCGATTGACAGTTATGCTCGGTTTAAGATCAATTTCTAATAAAAAAAAGAGGTATTCATTACTTTCCATTGAAACGATAAATAATTTTGTTTTTTATAAAAGAGGGAAGCAAATGGTTTTTATTGTAAATTTAAAGGCCGATGCTAATGAGAAGTGTAATATTTGCAATAAATTGGGTGGGGAAGGCGACGACGTATGGATAAGGATGATTATAATTTCCTGTTTATTTAAAGTAAACAGAACTGTCTCGTGAAACAGATTTCCTGTTTCGGTGTGTATAATACAGAGAAGTGTCTCTTCGGTGAATGGAGAGGCGCGCAGTGTCTCGAAGCGGAGAGAAACGAACGAAGGGACTGGACGGGCAAAAGGATCGATCCTGACGCTGCTTCTCGAAGCCAGCAGCAGCAGCAGCCAGGAAAAGGAAATGAAATCCCGACGACGACGCACAGGGAACACAGACTCACTCTCCGCTTTCGCTTCTCGCACGTCTACGTCCCCATTATTAGATGAAGGCGGCGTGTTTTCACGAACGCCCGTTATGCGCCCCGAGAGTTCCTCATCGAGTCCACACTAGCCCTCGATGCACATGCCAACTATCTTGCTTTGAAGCTACCTAATGTAAAGTGCCCCTTTCTTAGTGGTCACTCGATTTGCGACGTATAAAGATTCGTGCCTGCAGCGGAAAGAATTGTCATTTTTTTTTTTTTGTGTTTACCTATCATTTTGGCATCTACCATTTTTTTTCCATTTTTTTCCATATCCCATTTTTTACACCTAAAATTTTTTCCATCTGCCATCTTTTCCATCAACCATCTACCATTTTTTCCATCTATCATTTTTTGCATCTATCATTTTTTGCATCTATCATTTTTTCCCATCTACCATTTTTTCCATCTACTATTTTTTCCCATCTACCATTTCTCCCAACTACCATTTCTCCCAACTACCATTTCTCCCATCTACCATTTTTCCCATCTACCATTTTTTCCATTTACCATTTTTCCCATCTACCATTTTTTCCATCTACCATTTTTTCCATCTACCATTTTTTCCCATCTACCATTTTTCCCATTGACTATTTTTCCCATCTACCATTTTTCCCATCTACCATTTTTCCCATCTACTATTTTTCCTATCAACCATTTTTCCCATCAACCATTTTTCCCATCAACCATTTTTCCCATCTACCATTTGTCTCATCTACAATTTTTCCATCTACCATTTTTCCCATCCTGCCATTTTCCCCATCTACCATTTTTCCCATCTACCATTTTTTCCATCTACCATTTTTTCCATCTACCATTTTTTCCATCTACCATTTTTTCCGTCCACCATTTTTTCTATCTACCATTTTTTTATCTACCATTTTTCTCATGTACCATTTTTTTCTTCCACCATTTTTTCCATCTACCATTCTTTCCATCCACCATTTTTTTTCATCCGCCATTTTTTCCACCTATCCTTTGTCCATGTATAATTTTGTCCATCATCAATTCCTTGTATCTGCCATTTCACTGCATCTCAATTTTTTCTTCACCTTAATTTTTTTCATCAAGTGCCATTTTTTTCCAGCGATACCTTCATCGCCGTTTTTTCTCGTATGTCATAATCTTCTCATACCATCGACCTACCTATATATTTTACTCTCTCTCTCTCTCTCTCTCTCTCTCTCTCTCTCTCTCTCTCTCTCTCTCTCTCTCTCTCGCAGAGTCGTGACTTTTAATATCTTCGATATCTTCGATAATCGAAGCAACAATCAAAGTAACGAAGTTTAAAATCGACGAATTCCTTTCAATCGAAGCTACATCGAAACTCCTAAAAAAAAAAAAAAAACAAAAACAAAAACAAAACATCTTCCATTCAACGCTCGACCGATAAATTTCCATCGTTTCTCCTCATCAGTCCCAGCCCAACCGGTAGCAACATTCGCCTCTCGAACTCCGCGGTAATAAACCTATCGAATTTCTACCTCAGCATCTATCGCGTGACTCACAAACCCACCCACGCTCTCTTTCTCCCAGCGTCAGCCGCGCCGTGTTTCTCGCCGCGAAATTCATTGAGTTCTCTCAGCGACGCTACCCCACCAGGCCTATATCGAATCGGATTAATAGTTCGCGCTCGCGAAACGCGTAAATAATGCTTTCTGACAGCGGGCCGCCGCGGCGTTGTCGGCATCGCCAGTGACTGAAGCCGATGTTCGAAGCGGAGGCGTAAAACGGCGAGCGCGCGCGAGCGAGAACGTCGATAAATAACGAGCGCGCTCTCGCGCGCGAAAAACCTTCGACTTTTTTTTTTTTCTTTTTTTTTATCGCGTCTTCCCCACACTCGCCGACGCAGCACGCGTCCTACAACGCCCGATGGTTGTTTTCGCTGTCGTCTTTTTTTTTTTACTTTTTTCGAATATATATATATGCGCATGTATGTGTATGTGCCGTTCCATGTCAAATCGTCAGCACGTGCGCGTTACACTCGTCGATTTATTTTTTTTTTTTTTTGGCGATCGGTAAGGGAGGCAAATTTTTTTTTTGGATTTTTTTTTTTAAGAGTGAAATTTTTTTGATCGTTGGAAAATCAATTGCGAAAAGGTGTTTTTTTTTGTTAAACGTGTAAAAATTCATACCGATTACTATGATTTAAAGTATGATTTTTAAGCACCAGACGATAATTGGATCTCAATGTTTTATTCTTCGTCTTCTTTCGCAAGTTAAGTTTCTTTCAGAGCTGGGAAAAGTACTTAAAGTACTACGTGCCGAAAAGTACTTAAAGTACGAAGTTCCAAGTACCGAAGAGTACTGAGTCCTGAGTACCGAAAGGTACTAAGTAGTAAGTAGCGCAAGTACTTAAAGTACTTGTTCTTCTCGATCGGTACTTCGTAAGTACTTCGATGCTTTAAGTACGTACTTTGAGTACCAACTAACTACTCATGTCGCGATTGCAATTTATGCATTTTTTTAAATCGCTCATAACTGTCTCAAATACCGATGGACATCAATTTTCCCAAAGTTCCCAAAAATATCCGAATACAATTAAAATCATAAAAAAAAAGAAACTAAATATTCCGAACCACTTATCATACGCTCCTTAAAAATCACAAAAAAAACCTTTTTCCCAATACCTTTCCCACTATTTAAAAAAAAAAAAAAAAAAAAAAACCAGTAGTATAAAAAAGAAAAAATCTCAAAAAACCTCCCAAAACCCTCGCGGCTCGCCAACAAACCTCGAAAAAAAAAAAAAAAAAAAAAAAAAAAAAAAAAAAAAAAAAAAAAACCACCGACTTGTCTGTCACGGCCAGTCGATTTGGCACGAAACGCCCCGTGCAAAAATCTTTTTTTCGACATATTTTTTTTTTTTTATAATACATTCCCCCGCTGCCGGGCCGGAGAACGGCCGGACACGCGCGCGGCTCGAATGTGTGCGGAAAAGAGGAATCGGCCCGACTGAGGTGGGAGTGAGGAAGGCACTTCCTCTTTTGTCCGTGCGCGAACAGCCGCGGCTATGCGCACATCATCGCCTGCCTGAACCCACAAGGGCGTAAGTGCCGCCGTTGCCCACGGCAGTTACGCCCTTATGGAACCGAGGCTTCGATATCGGTGCGTCGTTCTGCGACGCGCACACGAGCGCTCTTCCCGGTGGGTTAGCGCACGGACACGGCCAGAGACGGAGCGGAGACGGAGCTGGAAAGCGCCCTCGCGATGGAAAGAGCGAGGTTGGGGGGAGTGGGGGGGGGGGGGCGAGTACATCCGTACATATCCGCGAAACAAAGCCCGTCTCCGGAGCTTCGTCGTTCCGCGCGCGCTGCGTTTTCCCCGCAGAAACGGCAACCGATGCATCGATACCGGAAACGCCTGCTACAGCGGCGCGCGGGATGGAGATAGTGGAGTGAGGAAAAAAGAGAAAATGAAAAATAGGCAAACAAAGTGGAGGGGGTGGGGGAGGCTTCGATGAGGATGGGAATGAGTAAGGGATGCGGTTGCGGATGCAGATATTCGTAGGATGGGTTTTGGGCCGATGTGCGTTGGGTTTGGGGGTTGTTTGTGTGTGTGCGTGTGCGCGCGCGCGCGCGCGCGCGCGCGCGTGTGTGTGTGTGTGTGTGTGTGTGTGTGTGTGTGTGTGTGTGTGTGTGTGTGTGTGTGTGTGTGTGTGTGTGTGTGTGTGTGTGTGTGTGTGTGTGTGTGTGTGTGTGTGTGTGTGTGTGTGTGTGTGTTTTGCAGTGGGTTTTCCGTCTGGGTCTGTCTGACTGCCGTGAGAGGCTAAGGTCGGCGGTCAGTTTTCAAGGGGTTGATTTCTTTTTTTTTTTTTATGGGATGGATATGTTGGCGATGATCCGAAAGTGAGGTCGTTGGGGGATGGGATCTCTTGGGATGGGGTGAGTTTCTTGAGAGATGGTAGTATAATGTAAGTTATTGTGTTATATATATATTTTTTTCATCTGCCATTTATTCCATCTACCACTTATTCCGTCTACCAATTTTTCCGTCTACCATTTATTCCATCTACAACTTGTTTCATCTACCATTTACTCCGTCTAACATTTATTCCATCTACCACTTGTTCCATGTACCATTTATTCCATCTACTATTTATTCCATCTACCATTTGTTCAATTTACCACTTGTTCCATCTACCATATTTTCCGTCTACCATTTATTCCATCTACAACTTGTTCCATCTACCATTTACTCCGTCTACCATTTATTCCATCTACCAATTGTTCCATGTACCATTTATTCCATCTACTATTTATTCCATCCACCATTTGTTCCATTTACCACTTATTCCATCTACCATTTTCTCCGTCTACCATTTATTCCATCTACAACTTGTTCCATCTACCATTTACTCCGTCTAACATTTATTCCATCTACCACTTGTTCCATGTACCATTTATTCCATCTACTATTTATTCCATCTACCATTTGTTCAATTTACCACTTCTTCCATCTACCATTTGTTCCATTTACCACTTGTTCCATGTACCATTTATTCCATGTACTATTTATTCCATCTACCATTTGTTCAATTTACCACTTGTTCCATCTACCATTTGTTCCATTTACCACTTGTTCCATCTACCATTTATTCCATCTACCATTTATTCCATCTACCATTTATTCCATTTATCACTTGTTTCATCTACTATTTACTCCAACTACCACCTGTTCCATCTACCATTTATTCCATCTACCATTTTTCCCGTCTATCTTTTTTTCCATCCACTGCAAATTTTCACCATTATCTCCGTCTGCCATTTATTCCGTCTACCATTTTTTCGCAACAACGAAAATATATGTAGTTTGTGGGTTTCTTCACAAATGCCATGTGAATTTTACCCAATTGTCGATCCGTTCCCACTCGCTTCGTCGCCTTAAATTTAATATCCCACGAAAAACAATCGACTCGCCGAATCACTCGCTCCTTCTTCGTGTCCCTCAAACTCCCGCGCGGACTTCGCGGACGCAGGAAGGAAGCGCGAAAAATGGGACAGGGGAGATGAATGATGCCAGTATAATGGCTGAGAAAGCCTCCTCGCCTAATTCCCCGAAGGGTTTCCTCGCGCGACCTCCCGCGCGGTTGTTTTCCTCCGTCCGTTGCGCAGGATGCTCCGCAATGGAAACGCAACGAGGACGAAGAGAATCCCGAAACTCTCCACCGCGACCACAAAGGGAATTCGCCGTTCGGTGCAAGACGGATGGACCGACGGACCGGGCCGGAAAAGCGAGAAAGATCGCGGTGAAAGTGTGCGCGCGCAAAGGGAGCCAAAAGAAAAGGGACCGTGCGGCAAAACGGGAGGATTTTCCCGACGGAAGAGACACGCAACATCGCCGCAACTTTCCATTCTTCGGCGCGCGGGGACTCCCCGGTGTCGGTTCATATTAATAACGGCTTGCCGTTGTCGTCGTGGCAACTCAAAAAAAAAAAAAAAAAAACACTTGTCGACACCCTTTCATGACTTGCGGGCCGTGAATTTCTCGGATTTAGGAGAGTTAGCGTTCACTTCGATTTTGACGATTTCCCATAATGATAAGTTCAGAATGTCACTAACAAATTAATCGGAACATTAATTGTTTGAGAAATCAATCAAAACGTTAATTTTTCAACGAATTAATCAAAACATTAATTGTTCAAGAAATCAATGAAAAATCATTAATTGTTTGAGAGATCAATGAAAACGTTAGTTGTTTAACGAATCAACGAAAATATTAATTCTCTGACAAATTAATCAAAAGGTTAATTGTTTGAAAAAAAATTAATCAAAATATCAATTGTTCAACAAATTAATCAAAACGTTAATTGTTCAACAATCAACTGTCTATCTCTTTACGCATTCAGCCTCGCTCAAGCCCTTAGAGTAGCTCCATGCGAATGATGTTAATTTCACCTAAATTCGAGAAATTCCCGGCAAGAATTGCAAACACTTCCCGATGTCATAAAAATCTGGAAAAAAAAAATTCATACATATCATAGGCACTGAAAAGACTAATTTTCTATAATAAATAATTTCAAAATGTTACTAGCAAAGTGTTGAAAAAAATTTTTCGTCAAAATTTGCGATATCTCAACGTTTCTTTTTTTTTTTTTTATGAAAATGATTCGTTCATTTTTCGGAATACGTATGATATTTTTTTGTTCAGTTTCTTATCTTTATTTTGATTTTTGTACATTTTTGCAAATGAAGATCCACAAACGTGCGTCAATCTTCCTCGAGCGCTTGGCGCAAAGTTCTCGTCTTACTTAGCTTCGACGCCGGCGAGAGATTGCCCGAAGGGTTTGCCCGCGAGCTGGCGAGTGCGCCTCCGGCTCTTTCATCGCGGGACACCCCGACGAGTGGTTCGTGCCTCGCATAACTAGATCGCCTCGAGATAGGCACAAACATACGACACACACTCGGTCCTCCATCGCAACGCCAGCGTCGGCGACTCCGCCGGGTCAAACCCCGAGTATCTCCGAACTGGGTAGGTCCGGGCGATTCGGTTTGTTCGACGTAAGGGGGTTTGCGCGCCTGGGTGGGAAAAGGGAGGTTTCTCGCCCGGGCCCGGCTCGGCGAGGTGACGGGCTCCGAGTGAAAGCCTCGGCGCTGCTTTCGCTCTCGTCGACGAGGAGGGAAGAATGGAAATGATCAATATTCATGGTCCGCCCGTTCGGGGAGGCTCGCGCGGGTAGCTTTTCACGGGCTTCGGGTGGATTTATGCGCGAATCCTTCCTTCCGTTTCGCCCTTCGGTGGAGACGGATGGAAACGGCGGGAGGGAGGATGGATTCTTCGGGCCGCCACTTTTGAGCCATATCGCGACGCACCCCGAAAGATAATTCACTCGACGGCCAACGTTCATTTGGCTTAAGCAAAATATTTCGTTGATTTAAATAAATATTTATTTTAATCAAATTAATATTTATTTTAATCATATGAATATTTATTTTAATCTAATGAATATTTATTTTAATCGAATGAATATTTATTTCAATCGTATGAATATTTATTTTTATCAAATGAATATTTTACTTTAATCCAAATAAACGGTGGTCGTCAAATAAATTATTTTTTCTGGATGCGGCAACAATCTTTCTCGTGCCTTTTTGGCGTCGTTCTGTAACAATGTTTCTTAGTCGTCTTCGTTTCTCGCTCTTGGCTCTGACGCCTCGAGCAATTTTGCTCCAATTGCCTTAAAATTTTGACACAATATTCTTCAGATATTACGGATTCAATTTCAAAAATAAAAAAAAATGCAAAAAAAAAAAATTAAATACCTTACCCCGCCCTCAACATTTTCGTTGGCACCCACCGGTGTGTGCGTGGTGCGCGGGGACGGAGTCGCGCTCGGGAGGGACCTCATCGTGGCGTGTCCGCGTATTAAGTCCCGTCGACGACGGTGGATCAACTTGTCAGGGGAAGAGCGTGGTATTCGCTTTGTGGGAAGCGATGAGCTCCCTTCGTAGGTCGGTGGTCGGAGGTTTTCGTCGAAGCGAGCCTTGTCCCCGACACTCCGGCAGCTTCCGATCGCGTATTTCGTCATTAGAGGGATCTGTTCGATTTTTAATAATCCGGGTGGTATTAAAGGTCGGGTCGATTGAATCGTCACAATGATAGTCACCGATGGTCAAAGATAATCGGGGATACTCACGGACACACACAGTTACTCACGCGTTTGATACTCACTCAGAGACACTCAGAGACACTCAGATACACTCAGATACACTCAGATACACTCAGATACACTCAGATACACTCAGATACACTCAGATACACTCAGATACACTCAGATACACTCAGATACACTCAGATACACTCAGATACACTCAGATACACTCAGATACACTCAGTGATCAGTTACACTCAGTTGCACTCAGTTACACTCAGATACACTCAGAGACGCTCAAATACACTCAGATACACTCAGATACACTCAGATGCACTCAGATGCACTCAGATGCACTCAGATGCACTCAGATGCACTCAGATGCACTTAGATGCACTCAGTTACACTCAGTTACATTCAGTTACACTCAGTTACACTCAGTTACACTCAGATACAGTCAGATACACTCAAGGTATGGGCCACACTAGGGGCAGATCTGGTCCATTTTATGAGATCTATGCGAGCGCACGAAATAGACAAACAATGAGAATTCGCTTAGAAGTCACCGGAAAGCTGTCGACCCAATTGACTCTTCGGTTTCAGTTAAAATCCGATCTCGTCGTACCTTAAAATAAGTGAACAACAGTAATTCAAGCTCTTCGTCGCGCGAATCGTAATAAAAAAAAAAAAAAAAAAAAAAAAAAAAATTGGAATGTTTCGCAGTAGAACTTCGTCCGGAATGGCCTCCATGGAGCGATGCTCTGCGTGGACCGGTATCGGAACGCGAAATTGTACGAGAAGTGGAGGGAACGAGGTGTAGGTGAAAATACAAGTACAACGACGGGCCCGTAGCCGGTGGATGATTCGGTGGCGGGTGTGCGGATGCCTTCACCGTCGGTAGTTTCGTTCCGGTGCGGGCCATTAGTTGATGAGCCGCCTCGTCCGACTCTCCTCCACCTCCGCCACAACCTTCGCGAGGCATCTCAACCAGCGTTACCCGTTTCTACTGATGCTACTGCCGTTGCCGCCGGTGCCTCTGCCGTTGATACGCTGTCTGCTGCCCGTGTGGCCCCTTTCTAGGATGCACCCTGAAAAGCTCGCGCGCTCCATTGTGCCATCTATTATTGCCCTTCTCCTACGGACTTACGGTTTTCGATTCAACGTTTCGCAGGCTCTCCTGGCCCGGAAGCTGAAGCAACGCCCGCTCACCTACACCGAAACGCACGCACACAACTGACATATACACACGCACACATGCATGCATGTTGCACCGAGTTTCAGCAACGTGTAGGAATCCGGTGGTGTGTAGCGGACGGGCTTCTTCGGCATCGGGCTCCTAGGGAAAACTCTCCACTGACTCTTGCACTTCGATGGTTAACCGTGAGTCGCAAGCATTGTCAAGTTCCGCTGATGCCCGCCCGAACAATTAGCATTTGCTAAGCTTAACGCTCCATTTTCCTTTCCTTGAGTTGGTTCTGATCGTGAGGTGAAGGGAGCCTTGGCCAGGGATTCATTGTCGGAGTTTTGGGAAAAGTTCCGTTGCTGATGTAGTCGGAGGCGTTGTTGATGTCTGGTCCTTCTGGATGTCTTGTTCGATTGCCTTGACGGGATCGAAGATATCCAGCAAGAGAAATCCAGCAAGAGAAATCTAGCAAGAGAAATCCAGCAAGAGAAATCCAGCAAGAGAAATCCAGCAAGAGAAATCCAGCAAGAGAAATCCAGCAAGAGAAATCCAGCAAGAGAAATCCAGCAAGAGAAATCCAGCAAGAGAAATCCAGCAAGAGAAATCCAGCAAGAGAAATCCAGCAAGAGAAATCCAGCAAGAGAAATCCAGCAAGAGAAATCCAGCAAGAGAAATCCAGCACGAGCAATCTCGCAAGAGAAATCCAGCAAGAGAAATCCAGCAAGACAAACCGAGCAAGAGAAATCCAGCACGAGCAATCTCGCAAGAGAAATCCAGCAAGAAACATCCAGCAAGAAAATCCAGCAAGAGATAGTTTGATAGCTTCGATCCCGTCAAGATAACGAGCAAGATATCGATCAAGACAGAAAAACCAGAGAAACGCGGCAAAAACGTAGAAGTCTTGCCGGATATCTTGCTGGACATTTGGCCGAACCTCTTGCTGGATGTCTTGTTACCTTCGATCTTATTGAGACATCGAGCGAGATGGCCATCGAGTTGGAAAAACCGCAACAATTAGGCATCAATGACGCGGAATCTACAACCAATCTTCGCCAAGTCACCCGCATCGCCACTGTCCTCTCATCCGTCAAAGAATCAAGAATCACCGATGTTGCAGGTTCGTCTTGCTGCAGTATCTGCAGCACGATCATTGAAACGTACGCTCTGCGTGTGCCCTCGCGGATCCGGTGGCGGGCTTCGTGCGAGAACGTCCCGGTCGCGGGGACCGGAGCCCAGTCGGAGGAAAGAGGAAAAGTGCACCAAGAATGGCATTCAGGGCATTCACGAGGAATAACTCACGAGCGAGCCGAGCCCGAGAGCGGGCTGAATGAGCGAAGTCCCGACCCGGCGTTGCCTTCCAACCGCCCTCCCAGTATTTTTCAACCCCCCCCCCCCCCCGTCGCCGCCCCCCCTCGGAACTCACCCTATCTCGGGCATTATCTTTATTAAACACCTCGAAGGGCAGCCACTGTGCTCTGCGTTTCCTCCCCCTGCGCGTTTCCACCTACCAGCTCGCGCTATCGTCGTTCCATCTACGCGTACCTTCCGCTAGCCTCGGCCTTTCCCCCGTGCCCTTTTCCTCTTTCTGTCATCTCTGTTCGACCATTTGGTTACATCCAACTCCGACGGATTTTCCGTCGCGCTCTTGCCGAAGCCGCGAGGGTAGAACCGAGTCCTTCAACCTCCTCTAAACGGTGAAATGAAGCTCGCGGCGATGCGCGCGAATAGTCGCTCAAGCTCCTTCCGCCTCCCCTTCCAATCCCCCCAACCCGCCCCCCCCCCCTACAGTGGATAGTCGCGAGGGTTGATTTACCCCTTTTTCTTGAACGCGCGCTTCAACTTCGCTCCCGCTCGTCATCCCTTCTTCCACTCTTCCAGCCGGAACTCAGCGAGTCGCTCTTCTCTTCCGTTTTTTTCCGCATCGCCGAATCGACTGCCGCGTCACCCTCTCCGGGCTGGAAGTCTCCGACGCTGGAACGTGGTCCAAGTTTGGAAGTCAACGAGATCGGGCCGAGCAGCTTTTTGCCGAGCGGACCGGAACGCGGCTTCGCCCTCCGCTTGGGCTGCGACTGGTCACGTGACCAAGAAGAGATCAGCGCGGGGCGCGTGCGAGTGCGGCGGATCAAACCGACTGTTCCCATCCTGGCCGGTATGGACCAGCCAATGGGAAAAGGAGGAAGTGAAATTTGCCCCAGATTCCGATGGTTTGGGTGATCAATTTTAATATTCAAGCGGGTGGGAATCGCGGAGCCGCGCGAGTTTGGTCAACAATGGCGGAACGGATAGTTTACCGGAGGTCGAGGGTTCTCCCCGTCCGACCGGTGGATATAAGCGCGTCCGCCATTGTTTCGAAGGAAACGTTGAATCCCGCGCGGATGAAGGAACCCGGGTCGGGAGGGGGGGGGGGGGGTGGAGTGTATAGCAAGACTCTCTTCGCCCTCTGCTGGGCCGGTCGGTCGGATGATGTACCGAGCCGCCTCGACTCTCTCCCTTGCCCTCCGCCCCCGCTCCTTAATTACTGCCGCGTGCAAATTGGAAGGAAAAATTAATCGCAGAAATGACTTAGGAGCGCGTTGGGGACCGCGCCGGGAGTGAGGGCCGACGAGGAAAGGCCGCGCTACCCGGGACGCGCACAAAGGGGATGAAAGGAAGTCCGGGGCAATTAGAATGATGCCCTTTGCACGGCTTTCCTCGCTGGGTCGCCGTCTCAGTCTCGACTCTCTCCTCTCTCTCTCTCTCCTGCGCCATTCTCGTGGCACTGTGCCGACGACGAGGCTCGACTGGCGTGCACCAGCGCGAGGGGCTGGGAGAATTTAAGCGCTCCGGCGAAGACGACTGTTCGACAGTTCGCGAACCAAATGATCTTTGAATGAGGTTGGGAGTCGAATGACGATGATGCGATGCTTATGGAGTTGGTGTTCAATTCTTTCCCGGTGAAGGCGGCTCTGATCTCCGTTGTCAGAAGCCATTACGACACTAGCCAGCATCACCCTGTTGAATCATCTCTTGCATCAACTGGATCATGTCCTAAATCATCTCATTCGTCAGATGCCGTCTTAGAAGAACATTCAAATCATTAGGTCGGTTCCTCGTCGGGGCCTCAACGAGACCTTTTCCGGACCTCACCCGGCCCCGAATTGATGCTCCAAAATTTTTACCGAGGTGTTCGAGACTTCGTGTACGCGAAAGAAGTCACTTAGTCTCCTCTTATCAATTGATTCCCCGTCGGATGGAAGCTTGACTCGTGTGACGGTCGAATGAAAGCTCGAAAGTGTAAGTTTGAACTCGCCATACCGGAATACGAATACAGTGATGCGAACCGGATGATTCACCGCTGGTGATACGCTGAAATATAATTTCCCAGTCATCCGGTAGCACGAGATTGGCTTCCATTTCTCAGTGGCAGCAAGAACCCCCACCTACGCGACCTGACTGCGTCCAGAGTGGAGTTCATGTACGCGCAACACGAGTGGAGGGACGAAGGTCTCTTGCGCATGGAGTCGGCTCAAGAAAGATATTTGACTGACGAATCCGAAGATACCGAACGAAGGGGGATCCGGGACTTTTCTTTAGTTTCCTTTATTCAACGTCCTCTTTCCGTCTCATTCCCGCGGCATTTAATCTCGATTTCGGGGTCGGTCGCTGTTCCTCGACCGCACGCGTCAACCCTCCTCGGCCACGCTACACACGAGCTCTCCTTCTCCGTCGAACGCCGTTCCTGAAGCCCGATGTCATATCTCCCGGGGATGATTCGACGTGACAGCGAACGGGAGGGTTGCAGCCAGACACCCCACCAAGCCTCGCCAATATACGTCGTGACGTCCGCGGATTCCCCGCATGCTAACCCCCGCCTCTTCGACACACACACGCAAAGCCCCTCGCTTCCTCGTCATGACTCCCTCACTGCCAGGTTTAATGACGTATAAACTATGCGTCGGATTAGCAACGCGCTTCTTCGCCACGAGGCTTCTCACTCGCTAACCATCAACCCTCGGGCGATCCCGACGATGAATATATACTCTGCCGTATTTATACTGGAGACGGAGCGTCTTGGGGGTCCCCTCGGTCGCAGGCCAAAAAACGTCGCCATTGGGTGTGGATTCTCCATTTCCACCCCTTTCGTTTTTCAGTCTTTTCATTAAGGTCGTCAATGAGATTTGACGAGTGGAAATTGAATTGTTGATGCCAAAAGGTCGCCTTTTTCCACTTGTGGAGGGTATGGTTTCATCATCCTTAAAGCAGCTGTCTTCGGAGAGTAGTGTGGTTAGCTTCAATGAAGTATGTCCTACAAAGCAGACCTTATCTACTCGGTAGTAGTTGGAAAGTGCTTTCCTTTATTGAGGATCGAAGATTAATCACCAAAACGTTGTTACAATCGCGCCAGGTATCCGTCTTAGGGGCGTTTTAGAAGTCCACTTGGCAGACTCCTATCAGTGGCAGGCTAGAAAGAGATCACACTTGATGAATGGAAATTGGATTCTAGCGTCAAAAGATTGTCCTTTTCCACTTTCAAAGGGGCTCTGGGTATTTTATTTAAAGTGGTCGTCTTCAACCGCTAGTGAGGTTGACCTTATCTACCCAGTGGCAGTTGTTATGTGTGTTTTCTTTGGTTGCGGATCGAAGATTAATCACAAAAGCGTTATTACAATCCCATCAGGTCTCTCCAACCTACAATCACGAAGGCCCTCGACTTTCTCCTTGTCGTTCCCTCACTGCAAAGCTTCAAAGACGCATGAACTGTGCATTGGATTACCAATACGGTTTTTAGCCACGATCCTTCTCACTCGCCAACCATCAACCTCCTCGTCTTTGCACAGAACTCCTCAAGGCTCCTCACATTTGTTCTGCAGTTTTCCCACTGAAGTCACCATTGAGATTTAATGTGGGGTTTGCTTTTTCCACTTTCGTGGAGTTTGGGTCTTTTCCACTTTCGTGGAGTTTTTAGGTCTTCATCTTTAAAGTGGTTGTCTTTGAACACCAGTGAGCTTAGTCAGATTGAAACATCAACCACAAACAGAACCTTGTCTACCCGCCAGCAGTTGCTACGTCTGTTTTCCTTGATCACCGATCGAAGATCAATCATAAAGGCCTTATTACAATGACGTCAGGTTTCCTCGTCCAACAATCACAAACCTACGCTTTGCCCGACCACGACACTTCATTGAGTGAATTCCCAGTTCTAGGCCAGAGAACGCTTCCCCTCGGTGCAGATTCCCCTTTTCCACCACAGATCTTCTTCGGTCTTCCAACTGAGGTCATCAATGACATTTCCTACTGGGAAATCGAATCCTCGCGTCACAGGGTTGGCCTCTTCCACCTTCCTGGGTTTTAAAGTGGTCGTCTTTGGGCGCCAGCGAGCTTACTCAGATTGAAACATCAACCACAAACAGAGCCTTATCTACCCGCCAGCAGTTGCTGCGTCTGTTTTCCTTGATCACCGATCGAAGATTAATCATAAAGGCCTTATTACAATGACGTCAGGTTTCCTCACCCAACAATCACAAACCTACGTTTTGCCCGACCACGGCACTTCATTGAGTGAATTCTCCTTGCATCGTTTGCCCGCTTCGTTTCATCTCGTTTCGCTTTGTTGGGCTCGTGATCGAGTTATCGGGGCTCCCAGGCACTGATGGGGGGGGGGGGGGGGGAGGGGCCCGCAATGGAGAGGGGCTCACTGTATCGATACACCACCGCCAGCGGCATGATCCGCTCTCGGAGTCACTCAAAAGGTACATAATATATACGGTGTACATTAGAGAGGGCCGTAACCTACCCCAACGGCATTAAAGAGCTTAACGAGGAAACAAAAT
This sequence comes from Amblyjoppa fuscipennis, assembly GCA_963575735.1. Classification (NCBI taxonomy): domain Eukaryota; kingdom Metazoa; phylum Arthropoda; class Insecta; order Hymenoptera; family Ichneumonidae; genus Amblyjoppa; species Amblyjoppa fuscipennis. Next base: position 13,360,936 of record OY754497.1, read on the forward strand.
ACGATCGTTGGATCGTGGCAAAGGCAATCGTGGCCGGCTCGCCCGTTCCAATGGTCCCTTTATCGAACAGTGAACGTTGCGGCCCGGCGCCAATCGTGGGGTGCCGGCCGAGCTCCGGGCCGAGCACAGAGCACCCGTTTCGGAAACGTCGCCGCTCTTTAAGGCGACAAAACGAATAATTAACCGAACAAAGCAATGTCGTTCGGTCGACAAAATAGAAAAGCAAAATGGAGAGACCAGAAAGAAAAGATCACAATAGAGACGATCCGAGCCACGTTTTTGCCCAGTGTTGTTTTTCTCTCGAGCTTCAATTCTTTTCCATCGTCATCCTCATCGGCTCTTCGCTCCGCCACCGCACGGACAACAAAGTCAAGTGGGAGACAATGAGGCGCGCCGCTTCGAATTGTTATGTCGAATGCCGGGCCTGTGCATGGCCCGATGTTAACTCGCACTACTCTCGGATCTCAGCTGGGAACTTCGCGAAGAATTTTAGGAGGTCCTGCGAGCATTCCGCGGGATGGTTCGAAGGGCTGGTGGGGTTTCTTGGGAGTGAAAGGGTGGACTTGTCTTGGTGATCTTTGGGCCGGTTTCGGAGACGGCGCGTCAATGGAATGAACTGCGAGTACAATCGCATCCGAAAATAATCGACCACTATGTCAGTTCTCTTCTTTTGATCTGAGTTTGGCTAAATGTTGTCATTTTTTTTTGTTTTTTATGTTTTTCCAAATCTGAGGTGCCTATCGTGTTCTGGGGGAAAAAAAAATACTTAAGATGGGGTGATTTTTTGAGTCTTCAGTGACTTTCTATGGTTCGTCGCAGGTCGATAGAAATGGGCGACAAAGGAAATTGAAGGGGTTGGTTTGCCTCTCAATTTGACCTCAATTGGGGTCTTATCAGGCTCTTATCGGGCCTTTTCCGCACCTCATCAGGGGCCGGTTGCAAAGCCCTAAAATTTCTACCAGCTAAGTGGATAATTAGAATAACTACAATTTCTACCAGATGAGTTAGTTTTCGTGAAAAAATTACTTGAAACTGTTTAAACAATTGTTAATTTATTAGGTAATAAAGCTCGATAAAAATTACGCATCGTGTCCGCAGTTTCCGGCGCGGATTCATGCGCGGTTGCGATAGCGTCTGGAAGATTGGCGCGACGATTGTCTTATTCTCAGGTGCCGAGCGACGACAATAACCTCGCCATTCAAACGCGACCGGGACGCTTGTCACCGATATATTGGACCACGAGACGGGAAAGCGAGACGATCATGCCAAAAGCCAGCGCACCGAGATTTCTCGTAGCCGCAACCCCCCCCCCCCCCCCCTGCTTGTACATGCGCATCGTTCCGTTCTCGGATGCAAAGATAACGCTTACGTTGAGGGCGAGGAGAACGGGAGGCAGATAACGATTATTGTTACGATCGGTGGTGAATGGGGATGACGATGATTATAACGATGTTAACGATGATTATAATGGATACGAGCTTCCTCACGATTACTATAGCGACTGACGGGTTATGGTCGCGCGCACGTGTCGCACGCTCGCATCGGTTTCGTCTAATAGGCTAGATCTGCCCATATCCCTCCGTTAAAGATCACGGCGCTGGAGTGCACGGTCTCTCTCTAAGCATCTGCGAATTTTCGCGAATATATGTTGGTATATGTTGGTATATGTTGGTATATGTTGGTATATGTTGGTATATGTTGGTATATGTTGGTATATGTTGGTATATGTTGGTATATGTTGGTATATGTTGGTATATGTTGATGTATGTTGGTGTATGTTGGTGTATGTTGGTGTATGTTGGTGTATGTTGGTGTATGTTGGTGTATGTTGGTGTATGTTGGTGTATGTTGGTGTATGTTGGTGTATGTTGGTGTATGTTGGTATATGTTGGTATATGTTGGTATATGTTGGTATATGTTGGTATATTTTGGTATATGTTGGTATATTTTGGTATATGTTAATTATGTCAGTATCTGTGCGGGTCTTTGAGTGTTCTTGATTGTCTTTGAGTCTTTCCAAGTGTCTCTGAGTGTCGCTGGGTGTCTCTGGGTGTCTCTGGGTGTCTCAGAGTCTTTCAGAGTTTCTCAGAGTCTCCCGGAATCTCCCGGAGTCTCCCAGAGTCTCCCAGAGTCTCCCAGAGTCTCCCAGTCTCTCAACCTCTCTCAGAGCATCGACAACTATCGATAAGTATCTACGACTGTCCATAAATATCTACGAATATCTGTGCAACTCTCTGTGAGTATCGATGTGAGTGTCAAATCTCCGCGAACTTTATTATTTACACTCTATAGACAGACAGACAGACTACAGTGACGACTTACTGTCAGAATCATCGGGAGACCATGCCATTTGTCATAATTGCCGATCGCTGCCCCAGAATCTAATTCATCGCAACTTTAATAACAATTTTTGAGTCTCATCGCATCGGGGTGAAGATAAAAAAATACAATAAAAAAATCTCGATATATTGTCTTTCGCAGCGCGGTCATTATTTTCACCGTTCGCTCCATCGCGAGATACTCTCGACTCATCCCTCTCTCACCCTGGCCGCGGGCTCGGGCACCGTACGAGGCGTATCGAGACTCCATAACCACAGTGGCGCGTTGCGAACGACGCGTGACTGCACACCGAGCTCATACACAGAGCACCGAGTGCCGTACGTCCTCGCACATCGCGCGAACCCTCCGGACGAACGACGGCGCTGATGTGTGTGGGTGTCGCCTTGCCTCGGGCGACCGCGGGGTCGATGTGTGTGCAATCTATCGAAAGATATTCATGGGGCATTCTGACGCTGGCCCGACGCCGACGCCGGACCCCCCGACATTGCCCCCCCCCCCCCCCCCCAATACGGACCTCGTCCGGTTCACTCTCGCCGCTCGTGTCGGTCCCCCATCAAACATAACCGTCGCGTCACGAATGTCTTATTGATTGCGGACCTCCCTACGGGGGACGAACCATGCCGGCTATCGTCACCCTCTCAACCAAACCACCCCCATACAGCGCCCCAGTATTCGGCGGTTCGGACCGATCGGCCTGAACTCTCTCGGCCGGGAGCTCGAGCACTGAAGTGGCTCTTGCACCGAGAAAAAAAAAAAAGTTTATTTCCATCAAGGAAAATTTGTCAAGCTCGAAGGAAAAATACGTACTTTTGTTTCAGATTTTTCTAGATTTTTTTTTATTCGCTATGCATTTAAAAAAAAATTTTTTTTATATATATATTTTTTTATGGCGTAGAAAGTCAGAAAAATGAAAGTGAACTTAGAAATGTGAAGAGATTCACACGTACTCCGGGGCGAAAAAGTTTATTTCTATGAAGGAAAATTTATCGAGGACGAAGGAAAAATAGAAAAGAGCGGAAATATCCGGAGACAGGATCGCGCCTATCGGAATTGAGCAAATAAAAAATGGTTCGCCGAAAATCAATTCTTTTGATGTGCTAAAATTTGGCGTTTCTTCGTTTACGAAGTTTTCGTCGCCGGGTTTGGTAATTTTTTTTTTTTTTTTCTATTTTTTTTTTCCTCGATCCGCGGGAGATCGCAGAGCCTCGGACGCTCGTCCGGAGCACCCTTTGACGACCAGAGGCGTCCACCCTTTGCCCCGACGTTCCGCCAGGGTGCTTTTCCGAGGAACGTTAAACTTCCATTTATCAGGATTTTCCGAGCTTGACCGATGGACTTTGTATTTTTATATGTCTCTTCTTTTTTTTTTTTTTTTTGAGGGGGGGGCGGGGGGGGGGGGGGGGGGGGGTGAAGGGATAGTATTTCCGCAGGTTCGAGAGATGACGGATTTTCCTGAATCCGTCGTTAAGCGTTCGCCGTTTCATATTCGACTTTTATTCCGCGGCTCTTCTGTCGCTCAATCCTGAGTGCGTTTGGATGGAGGGCATTAATGTTGAGCTTCCCTTCTGGTTAGGAATAATCTCCGGCGCGGTTCTCTCGCCGTGCCTGGAAATAGTCATCCGGACATTTTCTTCGCGAATCGGTATCATTTTTTGTTTATTTATTTATTTATTTATTTATTTATTTTAACACCAGGACCGTTCGCTTCGCATAGTATGAGAGAAAAATTGATAGGGAATTGCAAAGACGGTATAAAAAAATGATAAAAATCTGAAAAAAATCGAGCATATCGAAGGTGCTGAAAAGATTAATTTTAATGATTTATGATTCATGAAAGAAAAAAATTGTTCAACCAATCTTCTGGAAACATTATATATATATATATATATCTATTTTTTTTTTCATGAAAGTGATTCGTTCGTTTTTCTGAATAAGTTATGAATTTTTTTTTGTGACAGATTTTTTAAAGAAGAACAAAAAAAAATAAATTCGTCAAAAAATTGCAATGCTACCTGCAAAATTGCACGGCCTTTCGAGTCAATTTTTCGCGTTTTCGAAAGTTCCGAAACTGCCCGACAAAACGCTTCTAGAACTTCGGACAAGACCTTGTCTTGTGTATTTTTTTTGCCGCAGAAGACGACGAGCACCTCGGATTTTCCCTGGCTCCATTGGGAGCCAAGATATCGACGTTCGAAAATCACGAAAACCAACGTTTTTTTTATTTATTTTTTTTTTTCAAAAGTGGCTCAAAAATTGAAAAATCGGTGTTCACTCGATTTTTTTTTGTTTTGTTTCGAGGCGCATTATTCGACGTATTTTTTCGTCTCGTCAAAAGTGAACGTCTCACTTTTCCACCGAAACCGACCTAACATCCCAAAAATCTCATCCCTCAAAAATTGACTTTACCAGAAAAAAAAAAAATAATAAAAAAAAATTGATTCGATATCGAAATTTATCGCTCCATCGAACCAATGAAATCCGTTCAGAAAAAAGATCACCGTCACATCCCATTGGCTTCTCGCACTCTCCTCCGCGACAAGTTTCTCCCCATCAAGAAACCCATTTTCATCTTATTAAAAAAAAAAAAAAAAAAAAATTATTAACATAAATATGTGTCACAGCTCGCCTAAACAATCCTCCACTCCATTCCATTCCAGTCATCCATCCTTCCGTCTCGATATCCTCGCAGCTCTTACGCGACCCGACACGGTGACTCCCTTTCGTCGCGGCTCGGGAGCTGGTTAGCATTCTCTTTTAGTTGACATCTCGCCTAAAAAAAAAAAAAAAAAAAAAAAAAAAAGGTAACTCCGAAGCGACACCTCGGGAGTCGCCCCGACGATGACGCCTCTCCGAGTAGCTCCCGGCTTCTTCGCCTTCCTGGAGAACGCTTCGATGGGGCGGGGTGGGGTGAGGGGGGCGGAGAGGGGGGGGGGTGGACAATGCACGCCACTTATTTATTTAAATACGGGGCATCCTGTTCCTTTCACGTGAAGATTTATGCACGCCACACCGTTAATTGCCGTCCCATTATCCGGCTAATGGTATTCCGAGCTGCGTCGACGTCGTCGTCGAGGATGCGACCGGGCCGACGAGGCTGCGCATACATATTCCCCGGTTGCATCAATTCCGTACGGTGGAAATCGCGGTGTTGTGTTGCGTCGGTGTGCCGGCCCGAGTCTGGCCGACGCCCGCGGCGTGTAAGCGCGTCTCGACGGAAATATTATTCTTTTCTCATTTGGCTTCGCCCCTCGCCCCCCCCCCACCCCCCTCCGCACCGGGACATGTGGATGTCATCCACGCGCTGCCCGGACGGGGGCAAAACGGCCGGCGTCTCGTGAGAGCTCGACCGCGTCAGCGAGAATTGCGCAATGTTGTCTTGGGATTGATTCTGGTGAGGAGACGGTAATTTGCGGTCGTCGTCTGTGAGAAAAGAGCGGATGGTCGATTAGCCTGCTTGGAATTGTTTGTGAGGTTGTTTTGTTTTGTTTTGTTTTGTTTTGTTTTGTTTTGTTTTGTTTTGTTTTGTTTTGTTTTGTTTTGTTTTGTTTTGTTTTGTTTTGTTTTGTTTTGTTTTGTTTTGTTTTGTTTTGTTTTGTTTTGTTTTGTTTTGTTTTGTTTTGTTTTGTTTTGTTTTGTTTTGTTTTGTTTTGTTTTGTTTTGTTTTGTTTTGTTTTGTTTTGTTTTGTTTTGTTTTGTTTTGTTTTGTTTTGTTTTGTTTTGTTTTGTTTTGTTTTGTTAGATGGATTGGTGAAACTTCGCTGATGGGGATTGGTGGATTTATCGAGGGATGATGTTTGTAGGCTGCTGGAAAAAAAAATTGTTTCGTTTGGTAGATTGGCGCAATGTGTCACAAAACAATTTGTCGCTACGGCGAAACAATTTAATGAAACAATTTGCCGCTGCCCCGAAAAAATTTGCCGCTGCGACGAAACAAATTAAATGAAATAATTTGCCGTTGCGAGGAAACAATCTGATGAAACAATTTACGGCTCAGCATAAATAGTTTCTTGATCCTATATCCCGTAAATAAAATAGTTGCCGTAACAGGCGAGATTTCGTTACCAACTGAGTCCGTCTAGCTTCGACTTTAAGCTTCGATGTATCGCCAAGCGTGCGTTAAAAGGGCCATTAAGGTCCTAGGAAGGTTCTGCAGCATTCACTGTGTTACAGAGAGTGTTCGCATATCCTAAAACGTTGACAAAGTCGGCGACTATCCGTCTCGTACATCTAGAGCGACAACCCTTATAAAAAAAAAAATAAATAAATAAATAAAAAATAAAAAAAACCCTTCAAGGGCGAGAGCCTTTTCCGGAACACGCTCTCGATGTACGGCCGGGCATGGAACAGGAAATGTGGATCTCAGTTGCGAAGTGGTGCATATGATTTCTGGCTCGCTCGACGGGGGAGCTCGCCTACGATGGCACGACTCGGCCGTGCGCTGTCGGTGGCTGAAGGAGGATTTCAAAGTTTATCCAACCCACCCTGGCGACGGAATCCGACGGAGTGTGTGTGTGTGTGTGTGTGTGTGTGTGTGTGTGTGTGTGTGTGTGTGCACAGGGGTGAAACGCGCCTGTGCGCGCGTCATCCAAAGTCGGAAGCCCAATGCCTGATCGCGAACGAAACGGAAATTATACTCGAGCTGTGCGTCGATTCCCGTTAAAAAAAAAGAACGGAAAAAATTCATGTTAAAAAAACCTTTCTAAAAAAATAAAGAAATGAATTCGTGTCAAGACAAATTTCAAAAAATGTTGTTCTTCGAGACTGACTCCTGAGTTGATTAGAAAGCAAAACTGTCGTGAAAAAGTAAATGAATTAATTAAGGAAATATTTTTCGCTTTGACTTTTATTTTTATTTAAGAGGCGTGCAAAATGATTTGCACATTACTTCCTCATGTTTTACCATCTACGATAAAAAACCATCTACGAAAAATGGTAGATGGAAAAAATGGTACATGGAAAAAATGGTAGATGCAAAAAATGGTAGATGGAAAAAATGGTAGATGGGGAAAATGGTAGATGAAAAAATGGTAGATGGGAAAAATGGTAGATGGGAAAAATGGTAGATGAGAAAAATGGTAGATGGGAAAAATGGTAGATGGGAAAAATGATAGATGGGAAAAATGGTAGATGGGAAAAATGGTAGATGGGAAAAATGGTAGATGGGAAAAATGGTAGATGGGAAAAATGGTAGATGGTAAAAATGGTAGATGGGAAAAATGGTAGATGGGAAAAATGGTAGATGGGAAAAATGGTAGATGGGAAAAATGGTAGATGAGAAAAATGCTAGATGGCAAAAATGGTAGACGGCAAAAATTGTAGATGGATAAAATGGCAAATGGTTTTTGGGTCGTCTTATGGCACGACTGAGCTTCCTCGCGAACGGCTCGCGGTCTTAATTTATTATTGCGCTTTTCGGCCGCTCTTAATATTTATCTCGTTTGAATCTATTAATTTATCGCCGATGAAAAATCGGCCGGTGTTAATTGTGAATTAATTCAAGTGCGCAAGCAATCTCCTTCGCCCGTCCAGAGCCTGGACGGAAGATTGATGGGAAGTTCCGGTTTGCTGGCAGCTTCAATGGCCGCCCGGCTGGATAAGGCACTAATATCAGTCGATTAGCATTTTGCATTTAAAAAAAATCTCCATCTCTCCGGCTCTCTCTCTCTCTCTCTCTCTCTCTCGGTCGAGCTCGAAATTCATCGAAGCCAATGGCATTTCCTTCCAGGCCTGTCGTTCGACCAACCGAGAAGGCCAACCGTTCTGTAACTCTCCCCCTCCCCCCCCCCTTGCCCCCCTCCTTTTCATACAACGCTTGAGAAAAACCCATTTAAAAGTTTGATTAAGAAAGCGTTCTCGCCCATTATTCTCATGCTAATTATGCGGTTCTTGTCGGTCTCGCCTAAAAATTACGTCAGGATCGTCGGTCCGGGAAAATCCCGGAGAAATTTCTCATAACCCGATTTCTCGTAACCAATCCCCGCGCTACCAACGTTTTTCTATTATAAGACGTTTTCTTCATCGAAACCCGCACTTTCCTCCCCTCACGTTTTTTTCTCGTTATCTTCTCCCCTCACGTTTCGATGCTTTATCTGAATTTGCCCTTTTTGCTTCCTCGTAGAGAAAGCTATATTTTCGTTAAAAAAAAGAATCGAAATTTTGGTTTCAGAGTACCAGCGTCTTCGCCATTTACCATTTTTTCCATGTGCCATTTTTTCCATTTACCATTTTTTCCATCTAGCATTTTTTCCCTCTACCATTTTTTCCCTCTACCATTTTTTCCATCTACCATTTTTTCCATCTACCATTTTTTCCATCTACAATTTTTTCCATCTACCATTTTTTCCATCTACCATTTTTTCCATCTAACATTTTTTCCATCTACCATTTCTTCCATCTACCATTTTTTCCATCTACAATTTTTTCCATCTACCATTTTTTCCATCTACCATTTTTTCCATCTAACATTTTTTCCATCTACCATTTCTTCCATCTACCATTTTTTCCATCTACCATTTCTTCCATCTACCATTTTTTCCATCTACCATTTTTTCCATCTACCATTTTTTCCATCTACCATTTTTTCCATCTACCATTTCTTCCATCTACCATTTTTTCCATCTACCATTTCTTCCATCTACCATTTTTTCCATCTACCATTTTTTCTATCTACCATTTTTTCCATCTACCATTTTTTCCATCTACCATTTCTTCCATCGACCATTTTTTCCATCTACCATTTCTTCCATCTACCAGTTTTTCCATCTACCATTTCTTCCATCTACCATTTCTTCCATCTACCATTTTTTCCATCTACCATTTTTTCCATCATCCATCCATCACCGTTCATCCATCTACCACATTGTTCATCGGCTACAACATTGCGGCAGATGCGACAAAAAATTATTTTTCGCCATTAGAATGTACAAAACGTTTTGAGTTCCTACTGCTATGTGACGACGAAACTAAGTGACGACAAAGTTCTTTTGACTTGCCCGGTCAAAAGAGTGCTCGCACTTTTGCCGGACCGTCATCGAGCTCTCGATGGCCAAAGGGGTGGGGGGATGAAAAAGTAGGGTTTGGTACAGCGGTCTCGTTAATTCGTCCTATGAATAATAAACGCATAGCCGCACTGTGGTAATGGCGTGCGCACGAACGGGGGAGAAGTTCGTTCGCGATGAGCGTGGAGAAGGCGCACGGTCACGCAATAATTCGCTTGTCATTCGATTCTCCGCGCTTCGTCTATCTGTCTGTCCGCTCGGGGAAATTTACTGTCCACCCCCTCGTTCGGCGAACGCGCCCAAAGGGACGAAACTGGCAACATCGACACATTCCCTTTTGCATTTTTTTTTTTCTCCCTCGCTTCGAGATTCCAGTGCGTTTTTGTCGCGCCGACTCGTGTACGGTACGGATGGAAGCGGCGTAAAGAGTGCCGAAATGAAATCATAGTTTCGTACCGAGGATTTTTTTTCATTCTTTTTTTTTTTTTTTTGGCATATCAATCGAACTCTCGGGCTGAAATTGACCCGAGCCTTTGTGCCGTTCGAGAAATGTCCGAAACTCAATTTACTCGCGCTTCGGTCGAGCCTTTATATTCCCTTTCGAGAAGTCGTTTGTTTCTCGAAATGAAATGAAATTTAACCTTTTTTTTTAACGTCGAGGCTGCGTTTAGTACTTCGAGGATTTTTTTTTTGGGGGGAGGGGGGGAAAGCGTTCGCATTTTTGTCAGAGACGAATAGCTGACGATTCTGCGTCCCAGCGGTAGACAATGACGATGGTCGAATGATGAGGTGATTTCGGGACATTTCGTTAAGTGAAATAAAATTTTTTTAATTGAGTAATGAAATGTCGATGATGCGTACAGTGCTTTGAGAGACTTTTGCAATCGAGTTGTGTAAGAAACTTTTGTAAGAGACTTTTGTAAGAGACTTTTGTAAGAGACTTTTGTAAGAGACTTTTGTAAGAGACTTTTGTAAGAGACTTTTGTAAGAGACTTCTGTAAGAGACTTTTGTAAGAGACTTTTGTAAGAGACTTTTGTAAGAGACTTTTGTAAGAGACTTTTGTAAGAGACTTTTGTAAGAGACTTTTGTAAGAGACTTTTGTAAGAGACTTTTGTAAGAGACTTCTGTAAGTGACTTCTGTAAGTGACTTCTGTAAGAGACTTTCGTAAGAGACTTTCGTAAGAGACTTTCGTAAGAGACTTTCGTAAGAGACTTTCGTAAGAAACTTTTGTAAGAGACTTCTGTAAGAGATTTCTGTAAGAGACTTTTGCAAGAGACTTTTGTAAGAGACTTTTGCAAGAGACTTTTGTAAGAGACTACAGTAGGAGACTTCTGTACGAGACTTCTGTAGGAGACTTCTGTAGGAGACTTCTGTAGGAGACTTCTGTAGGAGACTTCTGTAGGAGACTTCTGTAGGAGACTTCTGTAGGAGACTTCTGTAGGAGACTTCTGTAGGAGACTTCTGTAGGAGACTTTTGTAGGAGACTTTTGTAGGAGACTTTTGTAGGAGACTTTTGTAGGAGACTTTTGTAGGAGACTTTTGTCGGAGACTTTTGTAGGAGACTTTTATAGGAGACTTTTGTAGGAGACTTTTGTAGGAGACTTTTGTAGGAGACTTCTGTACGAGACTTCTGTAGGAGACTTCTGTAGGAGACTTCTGTAGGAGACTTCTGTAGGAGACTTCTGTAAGAGACTTCTGTAAGAGACTTCTGTTAGAGATTTTTGCGAGAGATTTTTGCAAGAGATTTTTACGAGAGATTTTTGCAAGAGATTTTCGGAAGAGATTTTTTAAAAGATTTTTTTACAGGAGAAAAACGTCCGCATAGTTGTCAGAGGCAAAGAACCGTCGGTTCGGCATCGGAGCGGTGGAAAATGACGGTGGTCGAATGATGAGGTGAGAGTGAGGTGGATGGGCGAGAGTACGCGTGCTTTGCGCGGTGCACGAACCGCCAGAATCGAGGAAATCGATGTTGCCGCACGGGTAAAATGTTGGGAGCGGATGGGATATACACGCGCGTATGTATATGTATGTGTGTATGTATGCGTGTGTGTGCGTGTATATAGCGAAATAGGACCCATAGAGAGCGAGAGAGGATTGAACGGCGGGTGCCTCGGCGAATTTCAATCAAATTGAAATTCGGTTCCCGGTACCGAATTCTACGCGGATTCCATCCGCTGCGTTGATGCCGCTGCTTGATCCCGCGAGGCTGACGCGGTACCCGGTTGAAAACGCGCCGCCCTCGCGCGCGCCGCCAAGCCCGTTCGCCGTTCGTTAATTGACCACGAAGATGGAATAAAAAATAAAAATTAATAAAATAAAAACTAGCGCAAGTGATTTTATTAAATTTCGGTGGATTAAAAAAAAAAAATTGATTTTCTTTGTATCTTGACGAATGAAGTCGATGTGTAATTTTTCAATTTTTGTTTTTTTTTTTTTATTGTTGAGCAGCGAACGAGGTTTTTCGAATTATTTTTAATTGTTTTTTTCTCGACATGAATCCTAAATAAAATAAAAAATTCTGAAATAAAAAAAAAATAAATAAATAAACGAAATGAATTTTCCAAGACATTAAATTTATTAAATTTTTCTGTGTTAAAAACATAATATTTTTCACGTCTTAGAGGTGAACTTGTTAAGCAAATACGTCACTGTGTCATTTCCTAATTTTGGAGCAAAAAATCGCACGTATTATGGAATAATTATCAAAGTTCTTTTTTCTTTTTTTTTTTTTAATTTCCAATTTTTTTTTTTTTTACGTGGATTTTGAGATACACGATGATAAATTTTGCAAATCGTTCGTGTAAATTTCTCACACTATTTTGCCTTTGTTACTTACGCCCGAAGACAAGTCCTACATTCGCGTGAAACGCGTAAAAAAAAAAAAAAAAATCTCCCTCCCTCTCCTCGAGAGCTGCGTACAAGTAATGTTGGGTATAAATCATCGCGAGCAAGGACACTTGTTCGCCGGCTCCTCGGGTTACAAGGGTCGCCGTGCTCGAAGGCGAGAAAATGAGTGAGGAAAAAAAAACACATGTGAAGACTGTTAGTGGAAATCTCGGCAAGCGACAAACCGCGTCGTATTATACAGTCGTACGCGTCCCTTCGGAGGGCTGAATCCCCTATATTTTGTTTTCCTCGACTCTTCTCCCTATTTTTTTTCACCTCCGTTCGTCACACATGAATTTTAAAGGGCATCAAGATTTGCAAAAATATTTTTGGAGCATAAGTTTAAAATTGATATCTAAATATTTTTATTGCAATGGAATTATTAATAATTTATTTCAAAAATTATATTAGAATAATATTTTTTAAATATTTTTTTACCTTCGTTTGTCACACATGAATTTTAAAGGGCATCAAGATTTAAAGAATATTTTTGGAGCATAAGTTTAAAATATATATCTAAACATTTTTATTGCAATGAAATTATTAATAATTTATTTCAAAAATTATATCACAATAATATTTTTTAATATTTTTCACCTCCGTTCGTCACACATGAATTATAAAGGGCATCAAGATTTTTAAAATATTTTTGGAGCATAAGTTTAAAATATATAGCTAAATATTTTTATTGCAATGGAATTATTAATAATTTATTTCAAAATTTATATGACAATAATATTTTTTTATATTCTTATTTTTATTGAGTTTGCGACTTTGTTTCGAATAGTCTTCAAGTACGTGCCTTTTTATCTGATCTGATTGATCTACTTGTTTCTTCAGCTCATCCCGAGGCGTTAAAGGATGTTACGCTTCGTTTCAGCCTCGACTATTTATACACTTATTCTTAATAATTTATATTATTTATGTACTTAGTTTTAAAATTTCTTAATTATTTATATTATTTACATTATGTATGTACTTTGTCTTAAGAAGTCACCCTTTGCAAAAAGGACTTTGCACCCTTCAAATGCAACAAACACGATTCTTCGTAATATCTTTATTGCCATAAGATTTTTTACAATTTTTACTCCAATATTAAAAAATATTTTAAAAATATATCTACAGAAATATTAAAAAATAATTTTCACCGCATTATTATTTAATATTTATCTTGCAATAATATTAAAAAATATTGTTACATCATTGACATTTCAAATATTTTTCCCTCGTCTCTAATATTTATAAATTCCATAATTAATATATATATATATATATATTTTTTCTTTCTAATTAAATCGCTCGAGCCGCAGCTCGATTTTCTCACGCGTCGAGGGACACCAAATCGGCAAGTATTATAAGCCGCCTGTGTTCCCGGCCCGGGGCGATGGCCTCCGGTCCCGATTAATTATCACACTATCCATTACGTCCGCTCTATCTCGAATTCACGGATCGTTTGCGTAACGATCCCGGCTAATAATGTTAACAGGAGCCACGGAGCCGGCGAGGCGGAGAAGAGGCATTGGGCCACACCCACGAAAAGTTCGGCCCGGCGACGTAAGAAAAGTGTCCACCGGAAGCGTAAACCGCTCCCGAGACAATGGCACACCAATCGCCATTCGAGAGATTTCGGCACCGGGAATGTGCGTCAACGTTTGCGAACGTGATGGGAATGAAAAATTAAAATTGACAAAAAAAAAAAATTAAAAAAATGAGGCGAAAGCAATTTTTCACCGAATAATTTATGAATTTACGACAGACTTATCAGTATGCGCAGGGCGAAGTTTGGGTTCTTGGACGTTTTTTTTTTTTTTTTTTTTTTTTTTTTTTCGATGGCCAAAATCGAAACAAACGTCGACTTTCATTTTTATTTTTCTATATTTTTTGAAATGATTATTTTTTTACAATAAGGTAAATTCCTAATCAAGGCAAATTTCGATACTAAAATGGCATTTTTTTTTATGAGTCAAGGAAGTACAATTTGAGATTTTTTTTGAGATTTGAGAAAATGGGAAAGAATTCATACCTATTCAGAAAAATGAAGGAATCATCTTCAATCTTTCGTCAATTTAATTCAATTTTAGTTTAATCAATTTAATGAATTTAATCAATAATGAAAATTATTATTTAATTTTTTTTTTCACCTGTTATTTTCGACGTATTATGAACATATTATATCGTAACGTATTAGTCGCTTGGCACTCGCAAGTAATTGTAATTTAATTGATATACTCCAATTGTAATTTAATTAATTTACTCCAATTTTAATTTAATTCATTTGCACTGTAAAAAAAAATGTTGTTTCAGTATTAATTACATTACAGTACAATTTATTTTTACATTTTAACACAGTAACAGTAACAATTTATTTTTACACTGTAATTTATTGACTCGAATTTTTTATTTAATAAATTTAATTAATTTACATCAATTTTAATTTAACCGAGTTTCAATTTAATTCAATTAATTTCATTAAATTTCAATTTAATTAATTTACTTCAATATAAATGTGCAAATTTAATTTTCCCTTCGCTCCCTCATTTCGCCAGAGCGAAGAATTCCCCACGAGAAAATCCAAACTTACCACGGTGCGGTGGCCAAAAAAAAAAAAAAAACTGCCGTCAAAACCCACAATGCGGGAAGATTGTGAAACAAAATCGTCGCGAATCGATGAGCCTGAGAACAAGAGTCAGTGACTCGGAGGGGCGACCAAAGACTCCGCACGCTGATCCACGCATTGTGCCCGAGTGACAAGTGTCTACTGGGAAAATCCCGGGAGTAATGCGTACACGCCTCTTTGCCGATAGATTGATAAATTTATCCCGTTTATCGTCCCTTCGTCCGTCACAATACTGTATCAGCCTTCGAGTATTATAGTCGCATTACGCGACAGTAAAACCCCACTCCCCCCCCTAAACAGCGGCGGTAATCTGCGAGCGCGCGGCGACGACGACGAAATCTGTGAATGCGGGAAGATTGTGCCGGTTCGTTCTGTCAATGCGGAAACAAAAACTCGACGAAGTGATAAAAGCCGAGTAAGAAATACGACGCGAATGAGAATACACGCGCGGCGGTATCGTTCCGATTGTTCGGGGTTCATCGCTGATTGGCTGAGTCGAGCCGACGATTCGGCGACGATGCGATCGAGCGGGCGCTCTGTGTCGATTTGTGCTCCGTTTCGATTTTTCTATAATTGTTCCCTTTTTTTTTTTTTTTTTTTGTTCGTTCGATTGTCGTTAGCGTCGCTCGGGCCATTAAGGGACATTTTACGTTAGCGTCACTCGGGACCGGCTTTCGAGGCTGTCATTGTCCGGCCAATTGGATTACCTCGACCGGTCGCAAGGAGTGGGAAGGCAATTCCCGTTTTGTTTTTTTTTTCTTTTTTTTTTTTTTTTCAAGACCTCCGTGAGAATGTAGCGGATTTTTTCTGAATCATTGTAGACTGTGCTCTTCAGTTGTTTCCTTCTGATGCGAACCCGAATCGTTTTTTGTAGATGGAATTCTACACAGTTCGAATTCCACGGTAGAGAGACCTTAGTTCGTATAGAGCGAAGTCTACATAGACTGAATTCTACATTAGGTAGATCCTGTCTATATAGCCTGAATTCTAGATTAGATAGACCCTGTTTATATATACTGAATTCTACTTTAGGTAGATCCGGTTTATGTATACTGAATTCTACATTAGGTCGACCCTGTGTCCGTAGACCGAAGTCTACATAGACTGAATTCCACAGTAGATGGACTTGAGTCTGTACCGAATAGAGACTACATAGACCGAACTCTACACAGACCAAGTCTACATCGACCAAGTATACATAGACCAGGTCTAGATAGACCAAGTCTACATAGACTAAGTTTACATAGACCAAGTTTACATAGACCAAGTTTACATAGACCAAGTTTACATAAACCAAGTTTACATAGACCAAGTTTACGTGGACCAAGTCTACATGGACCAAGTCCACATGGACCAAGTCTACATAAACCAAATCTACAAAGATCAAATCTACAAAGATCGAGTTTACATAGACCAAGTTTACATAGACCAAGTTTACATAGACCAAGTTTACGTGGACCAAGTCTACATGGACCAAGTCTACATGGACCAAGTCTACATAAACCAAATCTACAAAGATCAAATCTACAAAGATCAAGTTTACATAGACCAAGTCTACATAAACGAAATCTACAAAGATCAAATCTACAAAGATCGAGTTTACATAGACCAAGTTTACATAGACCAAGTTTACATAGACCAAGTTTACGTGAACCAAGTCTACATGGACCAAGTCTACATAGACTACACACGCAATTTGGCGATTATCAGACTTTTGGCAGCTTTCCTGTAAATCTATGTTACAGGCACACAACAGATCTACCACGAGTCTGACGTAGAGCAGACTCTTTAACTTGACTTGTGTCGGATTCTCCGCTCGACTATAAAAGGCCGATTCAACAAAGCCTCCATTAGCCACCGAACAGTGCCTAAACGATCAGACGCATGTTTCATTTGGCCGACAAGTCTATGAATTCAGCACAAATTTAAACAACCACGAGCGTCCCCAACAGCCGTCGGTTTACGCGTTGTTTATCCCAAATTGACCTTTCGCTAAGGTAACTCTTGCGAATAGTGTTCATTTTTTAATTCACTTTGAATTCTTCTTTTTTGCATGGCAAAAATGTATAGAAAATCACAGAGTTCAAAGTGAATCTACAAATCTTAAAAAATTCATACCTATGCAAAAAAAATAAACGAGTCATCTCCATTAAAAAAAAAAAAAAAACAAACAAACAAACAAACTTAGCGTTCCGAAAGATTCGTTGAAAAATTCGATTTTTCATCAACTCAATGACACATTGCAATTGTCATTGCGCAAAATCAATTATATTCGTCATCTTCGACCCACCCAATTTTTTTTTTTTTTTTCCATAATTTCACACCATCGAACGAGTGTTTCAAAAAATTCCCCGAAACTTACGCAAAGTCCCAAACCTAAAAATCCATCGAAACAAGAACTCTCCGTACTACGGCACGAAAAACATAGAATAAAAGTTAGCCAATCGAACAATCGAACGCAGGGTTATCGAGAGTTCGAGCGCATCGTCCCAGAGGCACGGAGATATAAAGCGGCGTAGGAGGTTCGCGCCTGAGTGTAGGTCGAACCTCTCCGCGCGCTGCCCGCGAGAAGGAGGAAGAGCCCGCGGGAAAGACAGCGGAACGCGGCGGGAGGAAGCGACGAGGAGAACGAGAACGGCTCGGCAAGTGCGCAAAAAAAAAAAAAAAAAAAAAAGCAAGTCTGAAAGGTGAGGAAGGAGAAACAACGGAGAGAAAGTGCGCTGGAGGGAAGCGGCGGAGGGAGAGAGAGGGAGAGAGAGAGAGAGAGAGAGAGAGAGAGGAAGAGACGGATAGGCTTGGGCAGTGCGTATCGATCTGGCCGCGTTACGTGCGTGCCGGAGGAGGTTGGAGGGGGGGGGGGGGGGGGGGGGGAGGTTGGAATGGACCAATCGGAGGGCAACTCCTCTCCACCTCCTTTCCTCCTCCACAACCTTCACCCTTCGCACCGCTCAGTTCGCGCCCGCGCACCTCGCGACTTACGTTCCCTTTCCGCTCTAACCCCCTCGCTCTTCCGTACCCTTCACCCCCCCCCCCCCCCCTCCCGCCGCCGCCACCGCCACCCCGCCGCCCCGCGGACGAGCGAGCTGCGAGGTCGTTTTTGTCCCACGTCGCGATAAACAATCACATATGCGAGGTGTCTCTCGATGTCGGTAAAGAGGGAATTTTGCAGAGTGTTTAATTAGGCGTGGAATTTGGGCCGTAGTGTCTAAAGGGGGTGACATAGTTTGGTATGATATGGCGATCTGTAAATAGGTTTTGGTGTGACGAGGTGCGTAAAATGCGGTTTTCGGCACGGTGGGCAAAAAGGGCGTTTTGTCGAGCTTGTGAGGCTGAATTTTGAAACGATGGTCGTGCGATGAAACTATTTTTGGCGCTAGGTTTTGGAGAGAGTTTTTTTTTCTTTTTTTTCGCACTAGTGTCGTAATGGTAATTTATCGTACTAGTGCGATAAAACTTTTTATGACGGTTCTGCGATTGCTCTTATATGTGGATTAATTGTGCGATTCTATGTGCAATGATCAGTACGATGTTCGATTTGGCAGTTGACTCGCAATTTTCGGGTGATACGGTCGGTGAAAGCCTTTTTCCTTTTACTTTAGCATCCAAAACATTTGACGGGTGGTAACTCTTGTATTTCTATGGTTGATGTGAACAACATAAAATATAGACAAAGATTGACGACTACCGTTGTCACCGTTGCCATATTATCCGCAGTGTCCGGGTGATGTGACTGACAGCGAATATGTATTTACAGAGCTGAAACTAAATCACCCATCGAGAATATCGAAAGTTCCGAGTGAATGACTTCAGCTCGATGTTTCCACAGTCGGTTACGACCGAAACTTAAAGGTTTCTGTAAAGCACAAACCTCCAATTTGCATTGATTAAAAAAATAAAAAAATAAAAAAAAATAAAAAAATCAAGGCCATATCACCCCGACTAACGCCACCTGTTCGCACCCTCGCACATGACGATGGTCAATTGGAATGGCTTTCGAAAATTTCAAAGAAATACTATTTTACAAAAATTTGAGTCGTCGCATTTGTCAAATTTAAATTTAACAGAGTTAAATTCTCGTCGACTATTAAAAATGGAAATAATCGATGTAAAAAAAAAAAAAAAAAAAAAACATTACGATTGATAACGAAAACGCGAGTGCAGAAAGCTAAAGTGTTAAGCGTCCGTCACAGCGGAATTCCCAATGATGATATAGCGGTCGGCACCGTCGGACTGTGTAAAAACACCGCGAATATCTCTCAATCCCGGCTTTTTCCGCGATATTTGGACTGTGTAAAAACACCGCGAATATCTCTCAATCCCGGCTTTTTCCGCGATATTTCGCTTAATTGAGCAACGGCCAATAAATTTCACTTGAATTATGCCATTCTCCCGAGGGGATGAGTTGGACTCCCCCGCCCCCCCCCCCCCCCTCGCCCCTCGACAGTGCTAAAAATAACTGAAAACTGTCCAAACTGTTCCCATCCATTATTTATGTCGTTTAGCGGTTTTTAGTGCCTGCCGACAGCGAAACTCGGTTTTTTCCCTCGTGTCCCGAATTCCCCCCCCCCTCCCCCACTTCCCCCTGCACCCCACCCGGAGGATACATTTTACCGTAGTGAATTTAGACTGCACTTCCGAGCGTTCCGGTACGCGATTCGCAACGCTGCTGAATGGAGATTATAGTGAGAGATTCGAGATACATAAATAGGATAATTTAGGGTGATATGGTCGTGATTTATTAAAAATCAATGAACATCGGAGGTCTGAAGATTAAAGAAACCTTTAGATGATTGTCGTAAACGACTCTGAAAACATTGAACTGAAGTAATTCACTCGAAACTTTCGATGATTTCGATGGGTGATTTAGTTGCAGATTTATAGATAAATATCTTCGATCGACCATATCACCAAATGTCGCCAAAAGATGTCTCAGCGTAAATATACATTTTATGTCTTAGTACAATATAATTTTATGTCGTCTGAATGCACTCCAGAAAGATAACAATTACATCGGTCAAATGAGAGATTCGAAATACCTAAATAGGATAATTTGGGGTGATATGGTCGTGATTTTTTTAATCAATGAAAATTGGAGATTTAACGTTTGGAATACCTTTAAATTTTGTTCTTAACCGTGTCTCGAAACATCGAACTGAGGTATTTCACTCGGAACTTTCGATACATTCGATGGGTGATTTAGTTGCAGATTTATAGATAAATATTTTCGTTCGACCATATCACCAAATGTCGCCAAAAGATGTCTTAGTTATATTTTATGTTGTCTGCATGCACTCCAGAAAGACTGCAATTACATCGGTCAAATGAGAGATTCGAAATACATAAATAGGATAATTTGGGGTGATATGGTCGTGATTTTTTTAATTAATGAAAATTTGAGGTTTGAACGTTAAAGAAATTGTTAAATTTAGGTCGTAACCGACTCCAGAGACATCGAACTAAAGTAATTCACTCGGAACTTTCGATACTTTCGATGGGTGATTTAGTTGCAGCTCTATAATTGCAGATCAATACGTGATTGGCCGTAGTAATAACGGTGGTCGATCAGGAGAACCATAGAAAGATAGCCCGTAACATTGCCCGGTACAATATTCACCCGTGGAAAGTTACCATTTTCCATGATTCATTTATGTTTAGGCCAAAAGTGTTCAATATGGACCACACCGATTGCCACGCGAACCAATTATACATAGATCGGGGCTATTTTCACCGCTTTGTTAACGAAATGTTTTAGCATAAACAATTTTTTTTTTTTTTTTTTATTCATAGCCATTCGTTATTGGCCAAGGTATCATTGACAGTTCTCGCTTTCCTCAAATAGTTTATTTTCCGGCGAAAGGATGAAAAAAAAAGATCATTCGATCATATTAAACTATCGTTATATATATAATTATAATAATTATAAATATCGATATTATTATATTACATAATATTGTATGATCGTTTCGCCTGGGAAAGCAACTTTCAGCCAACCATGTCAGCTGTCAATTTCTTTGCAGCACCGTCGCTAACTTTCACGGCTAACTTTCACGAATGATCACCTTCTTAGAGCGCACGCTCCGCAAACTCTCGATCACCTAAATTTACCGTCTTCTTGACTGTTTCCTCATTGCCAGAATCGTCCCAGCGAGAGGATCCAAACTCTGCCGGATTTAGGGCTCGTTTCCTCTTCCCACTCGATCGCCGCCGCTTCTCTCCGTTCGGAGCTGCGTCACTGTCTCAAGGCGCTCTACGTGGAACGCTAAGTGTTACGTGCGCGCAGGTCTCAGTCGGTCGAAGCGACCAGCGAAGAGCAACACCGTAAAGTGAGTGAACGAAAGAGAAAGGGCTCTCGCGAGTGGAAACCTCCAAACTCGAAGTTTCGTCGAAGTCCTTCGTGGGCGCGGGTCGAGGAGAGCCCCTTTCTAAGGAAGGAAGAAAAAGAAGGACGAAGGGCCATTGGAAGGGCGAGTGGGCGAAGTTGGGGAGGACGAAGGGAAAAAGGGGTTGCGAGAAGGCACGAAGAAGCAGACGGGATTCGGAAGAAGGGTGAGTTTCGTTGCCCCCGTTCTAATCTGGTCTCCTTGGATTCGCCCTCGGATTTTCTCGGAGCGGTGAGAAAGAGAGACGCTTCAGGACGAAAGTGGGGAGGCGGTGGATTCGGTGAAGGGGGTTGAAAATTGAGGGACTCTCTTCGCGGGCATAGTAGGAGGAACACGCGACGGGGTTAGAAGGGGGAGAGGACGGGAGAATCGCGGGTCGCGAGAAAGACAGAGGGAGCGCTGAGGGTTGGGAAGGAAACGCGAGAGCCGCGGTGGGGTGCGCGGGAGAGACGGAGAGAGGAAAAGGGAGAATGAGCGAGGGATATATAGAACTGGGGAGGGTGAGGACAGGGGAGGCGGTTTAAAGAGTAGCGAACGCCTCGACAAAAGCAACCCTCTTAAAGTCCGTCCGCGTGTGCCGGGCCTACCAATCATTTGGAACTACTCGATCTGGACTGATTCTCTAGGTGAGGTAATCGGAAAGTCGGCACACGAACTGTAAGCGTTGTCAATTAAGACATCCCAGGAGGAAACCAGCAGGAGGAAACCAGCAGGAGGAAACCAGCAGGAGGAAACCAGCAGGAGGAAACCAGCAGGAGGAAACCGGCAGGAGGAAACCGGCAGGAGGAAACCGGCAGGAGGAAACCGGCAGGAGGAAACCGGCAGGAGGAAGCCGGCAGGAGGAAACCGGCAGGAGGAAACCGGCAGGAGAAAACCGGCAGGAGAAAACCGGCAGGAGAAAACCGGCAGGAGGAAATCGGCAGGAGGAAACCGGCAGGAGGAAACCGGCAGGAGGAAACCGGCAGGAGGAAACCGGCAGGAGGAAACCGGCAGGAGGAAACCGGCAGGAGGAAACCGACAGGAGGAAACCGGCAGGAGGAAACCGGCAGGAGGAAACCGGCAGGAGGAAACCGGCAGGAGGAAACCGGCAGGAGGAAACCGGCAGGAGGAAACCGGCAGGAGGAAACCGGCAGGAGGAAACCGGCAGGAGGAAACCGGCAGGAGGAAACCGGCAGGAGGAAACCGGCAGGAGGAAACCGGCAGGAGGAAACCGGCAGGAGGAAACCGGCAGGAGGAAACCGGCAGGAGGAAACCGGCAGGAGGAAACCGGCAGGAGGAAACCGGCAGGAGGAAACCGGCAGGAGGAAACCGGCAGGAGGAAACCGGCAGGAGGAAACCGGCAGGAGGAAACCGGCAGGAGGAAACCGGCAGGAGGAAACCGGCAGGAGGAAACCGGCAGGAGAAAACCGGCAGGAGAAAACCGGCAGGAGAAAACCGGCAGGAGGAAACCGGCAGGAGGAAACCGGCAGGAGGAAACCGGCAGGAGGAAACCGGCAGGAGGAAACCGGCAGGAGGAAACCGGCAGGAGGAAACCGGCAGGAGGAAACCGGCAGGAGGAAACCGGCAGGAGGAAACCGGCAGGAGGAAACCGGCAGGAGGAAACCGGCAGGAGGAAACCGGCAGGAGGAAACCGGCAGGAGGAAACCGGCAGGAGGAAACCGGCAGGAGGAAACCGGCAGGAGGAAACCGGCAGGAGGAAACCGGCAGGAGGAAACCGGCAGGAGGAAACCAGCCGGAAGAACCCAGCCGGAGGAAAACAGTCTTGTTTGATAGCTTCGAAACTGGGTGGAAATAGCACTTTAGTGCAAAACATAGATTCAGCCCCAAAGTGGGTCTTTGTAGCATAAGAAAGGAGGATGACCTCTCGGGTAGAAAATAGAGTGATCACCAGAGTTAGAAGATAATTAAGTGGGGGAAAAAGATTTGAGCTGGCGAACGTCAAGGAAGATAATAATCGGGTCTAGCTCTGCACGTTAGACCGCTACTGGTACGTGGTGCAGTAGTATATCGAAGCGCGAAAGCGCGAGTGTCACCGCGCGGTCTAATCTGGGGCGCGGCGTCGGGAGCGAGCCTAATCCAGCTTATCCGGAAAGTAATTTTGACTCTTTTCAAAGGAGTCCCTCTCGTATCCGCCCAGCCTCTCCCGGCAGGCTCCCGCTTTATTTCCCGCGGTAGCAAAAAAAGAACGCGAACCAATAATCGAGAAAAGACAGGAAGGGACAACCGCGACTCCTGCGACTTGGCTTTTGCCACGGAGAACCGAACTCCTGGGAATCCCTTCGGCCACCGCTCGCCTTGAGGATGAGGAAAAAAAAGGGAATGTCTCCTGGCTTCTTGCTGAGGGTAGATTACGAAACTCTCAGAGTTGCCGCAAGAGACCGTGATCAACGCCCCACTGCGTTTCTCCCATCCAATCGCGGACACTTCGTTCCCACCGAGGCAGCATCGCGACCTCGACGCTATCAGCCTCGAACAGTTGTTTTTCTCAATTCAGGACGCGTAAATTAGCGACTCGGAGGAAGAACTTTGGCAAGAATCCCTCAGGAATTCCGAGCCGGTCGCGAATCCTCATCCACCTATCAGCGAGGAAAAGACCAACAACAAGGTGACCATCGTGGACCGTTCTTCGGGGCGAACGTTCAAACAACACCCAGCAAACCCACCCGCTGATGTTCTTTGACGCGCCCAACTTTATCCGAACGAGCTTCAACATTAATTACATCAAGATCCAACATCGACTTCCAAGCGAATTCCTGAAGCCCGGAGCGCGGGGCGGTGACAAAAGTTCGACAATTAATTATCATGCTTCCACGGCTACAAACTCATTAAGTTAAGCGTTCCATACAGGTGTAGCACACTCTGTGGCAAGTGGAGTATAGAAAGTTACCGTGGTAGGGAGCGTAGCCTAGACATTCTGTTAACTCACGGGATTCGGTAGGAAGTTGCCGTGTGTATCAAACAGTGAACACCACCCCTCGCTCTCACCGGCTCGCGTTCTCCACCGTTACGGTGTGCCGAGAGAGAGAGAGAGAGAGAGAGAGAGAGAGAGATAGAGAGAGAGTACACGTACTACCTGCTAACCAGTATGTACCCGAGCTACATCCACCGCCTCGGTACGTACAGCGAGGCAACTGGAGGGTCCTCAGCGCCGCAACATTACGCTGATTGCCTGAATTATCCGCAACCAGCCCGCCAGCGGCTCGGATCCGCCGCTGCGGTACGTACGGACTTTCTATGTTCCGTGCCCATGTGGACTCGTGCACATAGAGTTTCTATGTACAGCAAACAGGACCCTCGAATGGCATGCCGTATATGCTCTCCTTTTCACTCGTATTCCGATACACCGAGCCCCTGCTACGGAGGTGCACGCCATTGCAGACATACCGACGCATGCCACAACGTACTCGACCACTGTGCACGGCGCTCCGACAATTATTCCCAACCGAACTGGCTAATTCTTTTTTTTTCTCTCCAGGTTTTAGGCTGACATAGAGTTGATGGGAAGTTTCCTATTGTCCGGAACTTCTTTAGCTCATATTGCGAAGAGGGTTGAGAGGGTTGAGGTTCTTTCTCTTTTTGTGACGGTGAGATTGTTTTTGCGAGGAGATTAGGAGTGTCGCTAGGTGACAATGAGGAAATTAGTTCATCGTGCGGTGACACGAGCGAAAATCTGGATATGGGATTGGAGAAGGCGTGAGGCCGCTAAGATCTTTGGTATCCGTCATTTTTTATCAGCTTATGCGGAAGGGCTTTTGGAATCTGACTAGGTCTGGAGAGGTTCAAGGTTTCTGCAAGATTTCTACCAAGGATCAGCGGACAAATCCAAGTTTTACCACGAACCACCCACAAGTCCTTCATGACCTCCCATTAGCGCCACTAAAGATGAATTGCAAACGGCAAACGGTTTCACCCTGCACGCACGGTGATTTTTCCCAAAAGAATCCTAAGTATTCGGTGACGAATGAATACCGAAACCAAACGTCAGTCTAAAACAATGGTTTACCTCCGACAAGCATCAAGAGCCCTGTAAAGCGATAGCTCTCAGCGCGCCAAATGGTACCACTCGAATTTAGCATTTAAATATATGCATGTATGCGCGGAAACCGCAGAGGAGACTCCGCGCGAAGTGTGGGCACTTCGGCAAAATTCGAAACGCTCATCATCGCAACCTCTCCGTGTCTCGTGTATATTCACGAATTCATGATCGTTAGGGATGTAGCGACGTCGACGCATCGGGGGCGCGGAGGGACGAGGGTCTCGGTCCCGCTCGGGCTCTCGAGCCGTTGCGAAGAGGGTGGTGACGGTGCGGTGGGCCGCGTAACAAATGATACGCGTGTCCGAGCAACCCCCGAAGCGCGGCCCGCAAAGGGAGCCTCGCCGAGGGTGGAGTACGCGCCGTATCCCATATTTCGCCTTGTATGTACACAAGAGCGTAGGCGCTTTGGCCCGTGCACCCTGGAGTACATTAATCAACCGGTACGATACGCGTCCTTAACCCTTCCAAGTTGGCCCACGAAATCCCCCGAAGAACCTCGGTCCCTTTTTCCCTCGGTCGAAGAGCCGCGGATCCGCGGATGTCGTCGGCCGGTCCCAGAACCGCGAGCGGCAACTCGCGGGCAGGAGGGACGCTTCCGTCGAGTCACTTCCCCGGCGGGGTCCTGCCAGGCGTCGGTGGAGTTTATGAACTTCGCGGAGTGGGTTCGCGGCTGCTGATGCCTGCGCAGCGGCCCCGCACGCGGTAAGCCGAACTTATGAGCCGTGCAATTTTATTAATCCACCCTTAAGGCGCGGGAGTCGAGCTGGGGCTTGCTTGCTTTGCGCCTGGGGGAGGAGCGCGGGATGAACTATGGCGCAAGACCCGGCCGACCTGCTCGACGACCTCGGGCCAAATGGAAGAATAATCACCTCGATGATTAGATCCTATCTGGGAGCAGGGAGGGATTGTTTTTGGTGATGATCAGATTATCTGACAACGATCGAAGGAGCTGGTGGATGATTGGCGATGCTCTGCATTTCGTCGATGCTCTGCAGTTCATAGCTCATAGAAGTTTCTGCTCAATCATTGGAGGAAACAAAAAGGGCATTCGTGAAGATAGGGCTTGCTTGCTTTGCTCTTGGGGGAAAACTGGGGGATTAGTTATGGCGCAGGACCTCGATGACATCGGGCCAAATCGATGACCTGAGATCCGATCTAGGATCAGGGAGGAATTGTTTTTTGGTGATCATGCGATGATCTGCCGAAGGGACCGCGTCAATTGTCTGTTGATTGGAGGAGCTGGTGGATCATTGCTAATGCTCAGCATTTCATCAATGAGCAGTTCCTACCTGATGAAGTTTCTACTCAGTCATTGAATGAAACAAACGGGACATTCATGAAGTCGGTGCTCGCTTGCTTCGACCTTGGCGAAGGACCGCAAGGACTTCGGGCCAAATCGAAGAACGACAGTCGCGATTAGATTCGACCTACGACCAAATTGGGATCATTTTTGATGATCATGAGATGATCCACTCGACCGACCGCCTCAATAATCTGTTGAATAAAGTCGCTGATGGATCATTGCTTGTGCCCAGCCCTGCTTCAGGGGTCATTTCGCATCTAACGAAGTTTCTCCTCAGTCATTGGATGAAATCAAAAAGGGCATTCACGAAGTCACTCGCGAGATGAGAAGTTCCATTCCGGTGACACAGTGACACGGAACACAAGTCGGGGCCTCCGAGGGGCCAACGTAGTCGAACGCAGCGAGGATTGGTTGTCCGATAAATAGAGAATCCTCTCGTCGACTGCTGCGGGACCGTTGCCGCCGCTTCTGTGCAAGCGCGCCCGTTCGATGACAATGGTCGGAGCGGGCTGGAGTGCGGCCGGGAGGGCTGCCGGAAGACCGGGGGCAGCTTTAATTTCCCCCACAGTTCCTGGCAATTACCGCGTGCACGAGCGCCAACAGACCGTTCCGATAGCCATCGCTATCTCCCGACCACAATGGTCCCTCCCCGACCGGCCGCTCGACGCAACCCCTTTCCTTCGATTATCAACCCTCCCCCCTGCCCTCGCATTTTCCTCAACAACTGTCCCGGAAACCGATGCGAGATACACTACGTTCCCGCGAACGCGAGACACAAAAATTGTACACGACTTTGGCCTCGTTTTGTCGGACGTTCACGAAGAATCAACAATTCCTCGATTCGATCACTGGATTTGTTTGATTGTCTCTTCGTGTCCTCGAGCCACGGATGATGAAGTGCGCGGTCCGCGAACTGTCGAAGGAACCATCTCCGATACGCCTCGCAAAACGTCAGCTGATAGTTCATCCGTGACGACTGCGCAGGTGCGTGCAATCAACGTCGTCTCGCTTTCGTCAAGGAAAGTTCACTTTCTAGGACACTCCGAATGCTCCTCTATGGAATCTCAGTTTTTAAGCGGAAGTGACATTTCTCATGTGACATCACTGATATTTTGAAATCGAATGTGACGTTTTCGCGTATTGCGTCACTTAGGGTTGAAAACTGAGTTTTCGACAGGAAGTGAAATCTTCCTGGATAACGTCATTTTCAGTCTTTGAACTGAAGTTATCAACCCCAAAGTAATGTTGCCCCCAAGTTTAACAAACTTTATCCGTACGATTGATGCGGCGCCAAATTCGTGACCGGTCCTTTTTTGGTCAATTGACAGTCGCGTGACCGTCAGTTGCCCACTCCAAAAATCACCACACTGTGACAACAGCGACATTTTTTGGTCACAATTGAAGCTTACAAAAAAAAAAAAAAAAAAATGACCGTCACGGCACATCTCTAGATGCATCAGAGCTCGGCAACGGTTTCGGCTAGCAAGCATATCATCAGTCTCGCGCAACAGCGCGCGGAGTAAGAATTTCGAGTGAGTTGGTGTGCCATTGAGAGTCGACTTGCGAATCTCCTCTCCGCTTCGGCGACGATGTCATTATCTCAAACAACGCGGAACACTCGCGGGGGCGCGAGAGCAATACATCGGAGGTTCCCTCCGCGCCCCTCCGTGCGCGTAACTGTTTCTCGTCGCCGTGTTTCCGCCCCGCGCTCCACGGCAATCGGGCATCTCCTCGTGGAGGAGGTGGAAGACTCCGCGGAATCCTTGGAGGAGGTGAAGTGAGGGTTGGGGTGGGTCTGAGATAAAGCGGGGCGAGCCGGTTGGGTCTTGGCGGGAGTCCTCGGGACGCCGAGGATCCTGAGGGAGGGAGCCGGAGGGTCGCGGAGGAGGTCGGAGGGAGGACGGAGGAAGAAACGCCGAGAGAGCCACGGCTTGATGGCATTGTAGGTAGCGGCCAATTATTTCGCTTCGCGGAGAGCAACGGACTTGGCCCCGGATCTCGGAGTATATACTTTCGGAGCGAGAAAATTGTATGGTAAGATTGGAGTGAGAAATGGAAATAGCGGGTTTCGAGTATGAAGTAAGACGAGCGAGAGACGGCTCGGAGTGGGATGAGAGAAGTCCGTGCGATTCGCCCTCCCCGGCCGGCAGTCTCGACGTCTCTCATTCAGCCAAAGTCTAATTAAAGTGCAGCGCCCAAGTTAAATTAAAACACGATAATGTTGCCAAGTTTGTCTCCGTTCGTTGCTCCGCCGTCATCGGCGTCTTGCGCGCCTCACCATCCGGCTGCGCTCGTCCCGGCCGCTACCGGGTGAGCCGCGGTACCTTCCGACGAAAGGGCGTCGCGCCATTTTGCAAACTCCGAAGGAGTTTCGAGACGAGTTTAACCCCACGGTGTGGCCTGCGGAGCGCGATGTTCCGCAGGGAATCGTGAACGAGACCGGGCTGGAGAAGCGTCCGTCATTCGGAGGCGGCAGTGGGAACCTTTGGAGCTTCGCGTCGGGGCCCGATGAGGCCCTGACTAGGCCTTTTCAGGAAGCCTTACCGGGGTCTGAGAAGACCCCGAATAAGCCTTTTCAGGCTCATACCGTCGCCTAATGTACAGATCTAAAATTTCTATGACGGTGGCGAAAGGTTCAGTTCTTACCGGGACCTGCCAACGTCCTGACTACACCTTGCCAGGACCTTTTCGGGGCCTGATAAGACCCTGTCTAAGCTTTCCAAGGCTTAATGTGGCGATCTATCATTTTTACAACGGTGGTGGAAAAGTCAGTTCTTCTTATCGGGACCTTCTAAGGTCCCGACTAGGTCATACCAGAACCTTATAAGGGGTCTGATAAGGCCCTGACTAAGCCTTTTCAGGGCCTTAGCAGGGCCAAACGTAGAGATCTAAAATGTCCACAACGATGATGGAAAGTTGAGTTCTTATGGGGGCCTGATGAGGTCCTAAGTATTGACAGGACATTATCGGGGTCTAATGAGTCTTTGCACAGGATCCTATCGCGCCTACCGCAGAGTTCTAACCTTTCTACAAAGACCGTCGAAACTTTACTTCTTCATATCAGGGACCCAAAGAGGCCTTATCAGAGCTTCATTGGGGCCCAACGTAACGTCCTATAAATGCCTACAACAGCGCTGAAACCTTCACTGCTTCTCGTAGAGCACCCAACTAGGCCCCGACTGGGACCGAGCCTTATCGGGGCCCAACGAGGCCTCATCAGAGCCTCATTGGGGCCCAACATGGCGTCCTATAAATGTATCCAACGGCGCTGAAACCTTCGCTTCTTCTCGTAGGGCACCCAACGAGGCCCCGTATGGGGACCGGGCCTTATCGGGCCCCAACGAAGCCTCATCAGAGCCTCATTGGGGCCCAACATGGCGTCCTATAAATGTATCCAACAGCGCTGAAACCTTCGCTTCTTCTCGTAGGGCACCCAACGAGGCCCCGACTGGGACCGGGCCCTATCGGGGCCCAACGAGGCCTCATCAGAGCCTCATTGGGGCCCAACATGGCGTCCTATAAATGCCTCCAACAGCGCTGAAACCTTCACTGCCTCTCGTCGGGCGCCCAACGAGGCCCCGACTGGGACCTTCTCGGGGCCCAATCCAGAGTCCCGAAATGTCATCAACTCCCCCGAATGCTCAGTTATCCTTCACCTTCGTTAGTCTTTTTTTTTTTTTTTTTTCTCTCCGCGCCGAGACTCGAATGAAAAATCGAAATCGTGAATCACCGCAGAACGATAGAAGTGAAAAAGGAGAATATGTAAAGCAAAGCAGCGAACGATTTGCTACCCCTCTATCGTCCCGTGTTCCGATCTCCCCCGCGCGGATTCATCCGACCTCTTACATCCCACTGCGCGACATTCTGCTGGATTTACCGGGCGATATATTTGTTTTAAAGTGGTTCGCATTTTTTTTTTTTCCCGTGTCTCCTCACGTTCCGAGGGGCCGACTCGAGTCTGGGGCGGGTGGGGGTTGAAACACGCTGCACGGAGACGGCTCGGGAACGATCCGCCTTCGACTTTCCTCATCCTACTCATCGTTCCCGTTCTCGTCGTCGTTCTCGTCGTCTGCCGTATTTACGAGGGCGGGAGGGCGGAAACGGAGGGAAACGCGTGCTGGAGTTATGGCCCGGCTAAGTGCTCTCGATCTCGCGTCGCAGGGGTTCTCATGGGACGATGAAAAATATCTTCGGCTGGGCTTTGGCAATGTTTTTGGGAATTAAAGTGAGGCGAAATTGAAAATCAATGTTTTTGGGTAGAAAATTATTTATTTATTTATTTATTTTTTTTTTTTTAATAGGGACATTCCGGTCGCTTTTCCTCAAAGTCTCAAATCGCATCGTTATCGCAGTCTCAAATCGCATCGCAAGTTAACGCATAAATAGCGCCGTGGTCTAAGACAGGAACATACAAGCTATTTTTCTCAGCCTCACATACGGACGGCCGCACACCCTTCTCCGTCATCCCTCGAGCGCCCACTGTGCACGTATCATATACCACATGCGACTCGTGCATTCACTTCGCTTTTCTTTTTTTTTCCTTATTTTTTTTTTTTTTTTTTTTTTTTTCTCTCTATTTACCTCGCCTCTCGCATTATCGCCTTTCTCGGGCCCGGCTCTCGTGACGCAAGCTTGCAACCCTCTCGGCGCGGTCTCCGCAATCCGACTCCCCCGCCCCCAAAACCCAAACCATAGCCGCGAGTTTAATTTACCGGAAATTATTCATTTACCTAATTGCTACTCATCGAGCTCGCGCCGCGTAATATCCTCACGGTGCCCTCGGCGAACTTTTTTTTTCTATTTGTCAATTATGCGCGTACACAAAATTTATTTGACCCACATTTCGCGAGGCAATTTTTCGACATATATTTTCCGTCGCGCGAGGCTCGGAGGTCCGCTGTCGGGCCTAAACTCTCTCAGCAGGATCGGCAGAGACGTTCGCGATTAGCGGCGAAAAAAAAATATATATAAATATTGACCGGTGAATCCGAAATTATTAATAACGAAGATTTTTATGTGTAGACAATTTTTGGTTTTTTTTTTTTTTTTCAATCAGTTTTAATAATATTAATCAGTTTGATATACAATGTTGATTAATGATCGGTTTAATATGAAATATTGACTAATAATATCGATCAATGTCAATCTGTAATAATTTCAATCACTTTAATAATTCGGGAAAAAAAATTTGGGAATATCATGCGAATTTAATTTGGGGCTTGTTTTTTTTTTTTTTTTAATTTTTTTTTTTTTTTTTCCTCTCCCAATTGCGACTCTCGCTCTCTGCTTCTCCCGTCGGCATGCGCTCAGCCTCCTTAATAAAAAAAAAAAAAAAAAAAAGTGAGAACTGTGTGCACGTTGAACTAGCCAAGGACCAGGCGGTGTCTCGGGTCCGAGAGTAGCGGAGCGTACCCGAGCCAACTGCCGGGACGTCGGAGAAGAACCGAGAGAACCCCGACGGTACAGTATACATAACCCGTGGGTGTTCATGAATACGAGAGTATTTGCACGCCGAGCACCGATACGCCGCGTTACGCTGTGTGTGTGTGTGTGAGTGGTTATATCAGCAGGACCGGCAGCATTACCAGGACCAATATAGCGAGTCGCCTATAGCAACAGCCGACTCGTATCGTGGATGTACGAGCAAAGTATTGAATTTCCAACGACGCGCTCATTATAATCGCGATTTATCGTCGATATTACTTTTATTTTTTTATTTATTTATTTATTTATTTTTTTTCCCTGATGAAAAGTACTATGAAAAGAACTGAACGACATCGAATCGCCTGTAGATCAGTGGCATGTGTTTTAGCTAGTGGTAGATCGATTGTGCGCGTCCGGCAAAAATCGTGATATGTAGATTTCGAGCATAACTGTTGAGTCTGGCACTTAGCTGGATGAGTCTGCAGTCTGCGTAGACTTCGGTCTACGTAGACTGAATTCGGCTGAAAAGTCTAAATTCGGCGAAGTCTGTCATGGATAGACTTCGCAACAAAGTTGACTATCCGGTGGAACTCAGTCTGCGTAGAACAAAGTACACGCAGATTCGTAAATTAAGTCTACGCAGAGCCAAATCTGCGTAGACTGAAGACTTGAGTCTATATAGACTGAAGTCTATACTGACTCAAGCCTACATTGACTCAAGCCTACATTGACTGAAGCCTACATTGACTCAAGCCTACACTGACTCAAGCCTACACTGACTCAAGCCTACACTGACTCAAGCCTACATTGACTCAAGCCTACATTGACTCAAGCCTACATTGACTCAAGCCTACATTGACTCAAGCCTGCATTGACTCAAGCCTACACTGACTCAAGCCTACATTGACTCAAGCCTACATTGACTCAAGCCTACACTGACTCAAGCCTACATTGACTCAAGCCTACATTGACTCAAGCCCACATTGACTCAAGCCTACACTGAATCAAGCCTACATTGACTCAAGCCTACACTGACTCAATCCTACACTGACTCAAGTCTACACTGACTCGAGCCTACACTGACTCAAGCCTACATTGACTCAAGTCTACATCAACTCAAGTCTACACTGACTCAAGTTTACATAGATTGTAGACTCAAGTCTACGTAGAATGTGGACTCAAATCTACATGGACCGATGACTACATAGAATATCGTCTTGAAGTACACTTGAACATCAGACTTGACACTTGTTTTCGAAATCTACATTCTCTAACATCATCCAACAGTAGGCAGACTTTCGGTAGACGCGCGTAACGCATCTATCGCCAGTCGATCGTGGACCAGCGTTTTTCGCACGGGGTTTCACCGTGTGGATTCACCTATGCCGGGTACGAACTATAGCTGCCAGCAGTCTCGCACTATACGACACGGCTTTATAGCCACTAGTCACATACGTATGCATCGGGAGCCGGTAAAGTCCCTCGGGGCTTAATACGGTATGCACGTCGGTCGTTCGCGAGAGTCCCTCCCACCACCCCCCCCCCCCGCCGCACCCCCGGAGCCAAAGCGAACCGAGAGAGCGTAGTCGAAAGAGAGCTCAATGGCGGTGGCCTCGAACCACCTACCGGCTAATATTCCACGAGGAGGCCCACGGCTACGTGCCCGGATTTCAAATCCAAAATACCAAGCCCGCTGCCGCTTCTCCTCTGCCCTCCCGGAAAGGCGAAAAACCCCGGTCGGGCTCCGGCGGCCCGTTATACACTCGACGAGCCGCGATTCGTGATAAATAGTTGTTCGAGAATTTATAATCAGCGCGCTCGAAGCCTCGCGGCACGCGCGTGCTGTAATATTAATTGAAAACAAAAAAAAAATATAAAAAAATGAACGAATAAAAGAAGTGGAAAAAAAAATATCGAGAGGCCATCGCGGGCGTTTCGATGTCAGTGTATTTTTATTTTTATTTTTATTTTTTTAATCCAATTAATGATGAATCGCGCGGTATTATTGGTCTTTTTTTTCCACGAACTCGTTTGGCGGCTCTTTTTTTTGTTTTTGTTTTTTTTGTTTTTTTTTTTTTTATTCGTTGATTCATAAGAGATATCGGAAAACATCAATATGCATCGAACAAAAGGCCATTTCCATGATGAAATTTTACATCGGTCTCTAGCTCGCGCCGCTGCCGCGCGGCACGTAGCGTATCTGGAACGGGGGGGGGGGGGGGGGGAGATGCACGCCGGAAATGCCCGGACGCACGTCCGAACGATAATCAAAATCCCATAACTCTCGATCGCAGCGCGGCAATCCCGACGGCTCACGGTATAAGCGATGGCTCGCGAGAGTTGCCGCGTACCGGCGAATGTTTACCGACGTTTCGACATTTTATTTCACCGTTTACACGCGAATTAAACAGAAATGTGTCATTTTTTTTTTTTTTTTTTTTTTTTCATGGCACGGAATATCGATGGGTGTGTTTCGTTTTGTCTGGATGTGGAAAGTTTACAGTTACAGTTTAATGTTAAAAATACAAGCGCGACGGCACTTCGGGTCGAAAAATAAGCTTTTTTAACTGGAAGTGACATCTTTCCTGTACGACGTCACTTCTGGTTGGAAAATAAGAGTATACACCCGGAAGTGACATATTTCCTGTATAACGTCACTTCTGGTTGGAAAATAAGATTTTCCACCCGGAAGTAACATATTTCTTGTATGATGTCACTTCTGGTTGGAAAATAAGATTTTTCATCCGGAAGTGACATATTTCCTGTATGACGTCATTTCTGGTTGGAAAATAAGATTTTCCACCCGGAAGTAACATGTTTCCTGTATGACGTCACTTCTGGTTGGAAGATAAGATTTTCCACCCGGA
This sequence comes from Amblyjoppa fuscipennis, assembly GCA_963575735.1. Taxonomy (NCBI): domain Eukaryota; kingdom Metazoa; phylum Arthropoda; class Insecta; order Hymenoptera; family Ichneumonidae; genus Amblyjoppa; species Amblyjoppa fuscipennis. The sequence goes on from OY754497.1 coordinate 13,395,789, forward strand.
AGTGACATATTTTCTGTATGACGTCACTTCTGGTTGGAAAATAAGATTTTCCACCCGGAAGTAACATATTTCCTGTATGACGTCACTTCTGGTTGGAAGATAAGATTTTCCACCCGGAAGTGACATATTTTCTGTATGACGTCACTTCTGGTTGGAAAATAAGATTTTCCACCCGGAAGTAACATATTTCCTGTATGACGTCACTTCCGGTTGAAAGATAAGATTTTCCACCCGGAAGTGACATATTTTCTGTATGACGTCACTTCTGGTTGGAAAATAAGATTTTCCACCCGGAAGTAACATATTTCCTGTATGACGTCACTTCTGGTTGGAAGATAAGATTTTCCACCCGGAAGTAACATATTTCCTGTATAACGTCACTTCTGGTTGGAAGATAAGTTTTTACAGCCGGAAGTGACACATTTCCTATATGATGTCACTTCTGGTTGGAAAATAAGATTTTCCATCCGGAAGTCAGATATTTCCTGTATGACGTCACTTCCGGTCGAAGAATAAGATTTTCCAACGAGAAGTGACATATTTCCCATTGAAAAATGATATATTTTTTTTTGCATACGACTATAGTGCACGTATTTCTGTCACATACAAGATTTTTGTTAACAGTTCACCGAGCCTCACAGAACAATAGCAGAGTAGTATAATAGGCTTATAGTTATCAGACCCTTGAGAGGGAATCCCCTGGGGGGAATTCAGTAATTGCATTACTAAATTGCAATTCAATGGACTTTTGAAATGCACCGAAGTCTGGGCCTTTAAAAATTTGGTCCGAACAAACGAACAACCAGCTTTCCAAGAGATACATGCCATGTAATTAACATTAGTCGTGTTCCAATTTTCACGATAACTATAATTAATTATATGCAAAAATATATTTTCGCATGTATTTTTTTTTTTTTTTTTCATGGAATGTGATCAAGGATTTCCGCTTGAATTTAAGTGACTAAATTTGAGTTTAAATTCAAATTGAATTTACGTTTAAATTCAAAGCATTTCCTAAGCTACAGATAAAAAAGTGGGCTACGATTCTTGACCGGAGTCTTCCGAGTCGCGTCCCGAGCCACGCGTTCAGCCTTTTCCCATCCTAATTCTTCACGCCCTATTGGATATATATTTTTTTTTCTCAATTTTTTACGCCTCTCAGTAGCCTCGGATAATCACCGATATTCCGCTCACGCAGGCTACTGGTTCGGCGTAGGCGGTGTGAGGTGGTCGGCGAGGCTGTTGTTGAAGCCGAGAGACGCGAGGCGATGCGGCGGGGAAAGAGGCGAAATTTTTATCTTTAGCCGTCTAGCTGAGGTTTCTAGCCACTCGTCGTGAGTGCTGGCCGATGCACGGAGGAGAGATGAGGAATGAAGAGCGAGCGAGCGAGTGAGAGGGCACAGTGGGAGTGCCCAAGATGGCGCTACAGCGCGACACATTGACGAGGAGCGAAGAGGCGAGAGGCGAGTGTGAGATGAAGACGGGAGAGAGGAAAAAAAAAAAAAGAGCGAAAGGAAGGAAGAAGAGAAGCCGCGGGAGGGGTGAAAGATAAATGACATGTCCGCCACTAGGAACGTCGCCATCACTGCCGCAAACAACAACGACGGAAGATGAGGCGGGGGCGGGGGGGAGGGGAGGGGTTTCCATTAAACATAAGCCGCTTGCTTGCTTACCCTCCGGCCTCGGCGATCCGGCGCGTCCGGTTGAGCGTCGTAACTGTTCATCCTATCCGTACACTCGGCGAAGTTACGTTGTCCGGAATAAATCGCAGGCTGTTTGCGCGGAGAATCGAGATCCTATTTTGCGGAGCTTGCGACATGGCCGGAGATGGAGTTTGCGTCCTGGAACGTCACACGTGTTCCCGCACCTCTTCGACAGGCGCAAGAAGGATCGGCCGCTTCGGGTAACTTGTTAGTGTTTCAACGGTCGGATGGATATGTTGGCTGTGTGCCAAGGAATTTTTCAGTCGCGGCAAGAAATTAGCTTGTTGCGAAACGATTCTGATTAGATGTACACTGCTCGATGTCTTAACGGGATCGAAAATATTCGCCGAGAAAGATCCGCCGAGAAAGATTTGCCAAGACAGATCCTCCAAGACAGATCCTCCAAGACAGATCCTCCAAGACAGATCCTGCAAGACAGATCCTGCAAGACAGATCCTGCAAGACAGATCCTCCAAGACAGATCCTCCAAGACAGATCCTCCAAGACGGATCCTGCAAGACGGATCCTGCAAGACGGATCCTGCAAGACGGATCCTGCAAGACGGATCCTGCAAGACGGATCCTGCAAGACGGATCCTGCAAGACGGATCCTCCAAGACGGATCCTCCAAGACGGACCCTCCAAGACGGACCCTCCAAGACGGATCCTCCAAGACGAATCCTCCAAGACAGACCCTCCAAGACAGACCCTCCAAGACAGATCCTCCAAGACAGATCCTCCAAGACAGATCCTCCAAGACAGATCCTCCAAGACAGATCCTCCAAGGCAGATCCTCCAAGGCAGATCCTCCAAGGCAGACCCTCCAAGACAGACCCTCCAAGACAGATCCTCCAAGACAGATCCTCCAAGACAGATCCTCCAAGACAGATCCTCCAAGACAGATCCTCCAAGACAGATCCTCCAAGACAGATCCTCCAAGACAGATCCTCCAAGACAGATCCTCCAAGACAGATCCTCCAAGACAGATCCTCCAAGACAGATCCTCCAAGACAGATCCTCCAAGACAGATCCTCCAAGACAGATCCTCCAAGACAGATCCTCCAAGACAGATCCTCCAAGACAGATCCTCCAAGACAGATCCTCCAAGACAGATCCTCCAAGACAGATCCTCCAAGACAGATCCTCCAAGACAGATCCTCCAAGACAGATCCTCCAAGACAGATCCTCCAAGACAGATCCTCCAAGACAGATCCTCCAAGACAGATCCTCCAAGATACATCCAGTCGTTCTGCATGTCTTGCTTGATATGTTTGGTCCCGATAAGAAATCGAGCAAAATATGCAGCAAGATAGAAAAACGTGAAAAACCAGGCATCAACCATGAGCTGTGTACCAACCATTGAAACGGTTGGGAATACCGACTTCTTGTCCGGTGTAGACATTAGCCGAGGCAATTGAGCCTTTTATTACGGAAATGACACTTATACCACTGACAAACGCGACTTATCGACCGTTGCCTCACTTTGCCAAAAAAAAAAACTGATGATTGGATTTGCTGATTACTTTGCCATTTTTACAACGCAGGTTTCCTCCTCGTTCAAGAATCCACCCAAACGTTGTACCTGTAGGAAATCATTTATCCGTCGTCTGACATGCCGGCGGTCTACTTGGATATCTTTCGAGGAAGAACGAAAAGAGGAACTTGATAACTATCCCGAAGTGATGCGGGTCAAGATATTCTCGAGTATCTCGAATTACCCGACGCGTCTGTGACCCGAAAGCGTCGAAGGGTGTTCATCCCAATTTGTATTGTCCATTGCGAGGACGAAAAAAAGATTAACGCCCGACAATACCAATCGTGTGAAACGGATCGAATAATTTTTATGATCTTTCTCATTGTCGAGGCTTTCTTCGAGTTTTTTTTTTTTTTTTTTTCTCTACTCATCGGTCAGAGATTTATAGCGTCACGTCTCTGTTTGGGCAAAGAAGAGTTTCCTGTTGCATCGACGGAGAGCTCAAAACACCCTCGTGGCAATTTTGGATTTAAATTAAGGACGCCTCACACGTACATTCCCAGCGAAAAGTATAATTAAGTAAAAATTCGAACACTTCCTAGCGCTATAAAAATCTGAAAAAAAAATCAACTCTATTAAAGTCGCCATTAATATTAATGTTGCCTAACAATGTCAAAAGTTATTAACAAATTGATTTTTTTTTTATGGTTGAATGAATAATAACTGAACCCTTTTTTCCTCTTTTCAAATTAATTTATTAATTTTGTCGAAAAAACATGAAGTATTTCAGAATTTATTGACATTTTCTTTTTATTTTAGGTTTTTGAGATTTTTCGAAATTTTTTGAAATTTCGAGACGTGTGTGTGAATGTTCCTTGAGGAAGAGCGTCCTCGAATTGGCTGTCGCCATACCGATCGTGCTGATTCGACCGGACAATCTTTATTGTCCTCCCCATTGTCGAAATTTTCATCGACGATATTTCTTCGACGCACTCTCGCTCTCACCTTTTGTGTTTCACCTGACGAAAGGATCGCCGAGGTATTAATATCAATTCCCATCAGTGGGTTGAATTCGCTTTGGCTTTGCGCCCGAGGTAGCTCGCAGCGGGTGGCGGCGCGGCGGACGACGGAGGGCGAGGTTTGCATGGGGGAAGCTCACAAGGGATGACGAGAGACGACGCGGAGACGAATCTGTCGGGCGACAAAGAGCCTCGTATAGCCGGCTAATGCAGCCACGCTTGAGAGGATGATGAGACTATGAAACTGCCGCGACTCCGTTGGATGTGCTCCGGATTACTCCGACGGCGTAGCGCCGGGCGAGGCGTCGGGGGAGAAGCGAAATTTTGGAAAGGATGCGGATCACGAAAGTGAAAGACTTTTCATCCCTTTAAGAGTGACGGAAGAGCCGCAAAACAATTCGCATGAGAATACGGCTACAAAAATGAAAAAAAAGAAAACTGAGTTTCGAAAAATAAGGAGCACGGAACTCTGGGATTATTGAGCCTTTGATGCAATGTGAAAGCAAGATGTTGCTTTGGAATGCGCGTTGGTGAAGGTTCAAAAAGAATTCACGAACCAATCTCGGCCAATCGTCACGTCTTGCGTTGGTCGAGGACCAAAGTTAAAAATTGGCCATATTTTTTTTTTTGCTGAAACTAACTATTTGATGGTCAACCAACTGATTGGTAGTCAACCAACTGATTGGTGGTCAACCAACTGATTGGTGGTCAACCAACTATTTGATGGTCAACCAACTGATTGGTGGTCAACCAACTGATTGGTGGTCAACCAACTATTTGATGGTCAACCAACTGATTGGTGGTCAGCCAACTGATTGGTGGGCAAACAACTGATTGGTGGTCAACCAACTGATTGGTGGTCAACCAACTGATTGCTGGTCCACCAACTGATTGCTGGTCCACCAACTGATTGGTGGTCAACCAACTGATTGGTGGTCAACCAACTGATTGGTGGTCCACCAACTGATTGGTGGTCAACCAACTGATTGGTTGTCAATCAACTGATTGGTTGTCAAACAACTGAGGGATGACGAGAAACGCCACGGAGGCGAAGGAGACGAATCTCTCGGGCGACAAAGAGAGCCTCGTAAAGCCGGCTAATGCAGCCACGCTTGAGTGGCTGATGAGACTATGAAACTACCGCGACTTCGTTGGATGTGCTCCGGATGACTCTGACGGCGGAGCGGCGGGCGCGGGCGAATTACTTATAAATGTATTTTAAGTACAAAAAGTATTTTATTTTTCAAATACACATAGTATTTTGTATTTTAAAGTACATAAAGTATTTTGTATTCTGAGTATTTTCGAGTATTTTACCCAACACTGAGGTCGAGTATCAAAATCAAAAATTGCCAATCTAAGAAATCCAGTGAAAGCTCAAAGGTAAAAGTCCTGAAAATAAACATCAAAGACTCTCCCACGAACACATGCACGCATCCCCGGCAGGGGTTTACGATTTCACGGCTCCGTGAGTCCGCGAACACTCCGGGCGTTATGAACTATCGGAAGACATATTAAGGCAAATCTGCGAAGCCAATAACTCGGCACGTCGTCGACGGGCGTTTGTCGCGAGCTGTCGGCTCTCTATGCGCCCGTTTGAGGGTGAAAGTGAACGACACGGCACACCGACACGAGCACATCACCGAGAAGCGCGCGAATTGCCGGAGTTTGCGAGCAGGGTGGATGTTGCGCGGCCGTCAAATTATTCCGCGATTAATAATCCTTGCGTTACACGCGTGATCGGTCCTTTATCGAACGAGCCGAGATCGACGGTTGGGTTCCTTCCTGACGCCGCTCCGCGGCTCGCGTTGTGGGTCGTTTGTACGTGCCACGCTCTCGCTCAGAAACACATCATGACCGAGCATTGAACTGGCAGAGCTCGAGGCTTCCAGTGGCCCGTTGATCGCTAGGAACTTCGATCGAGAGTGTGTTGCGCGCAAAACGCGCACGTGCGACGGCACAATCCGGCGAGCGTTTTCCATCGCGCTCCGGTGGCCGATTGATCAGTGGGTCGCGTATCGATTAAACTTCGTTAATGAACTCTCCACGGCGATACGCTCGATCTGACGACAATGTGTGTTATCACGACGGGGCGTCGCGAGATCGGCTGTGGGGACGCTGCGCGTGCTCGGAGCATATTGCGCAGCGCCCACTTGTTCTTCTCCATGAATTTATCTCGCTTCGGGCGTTCGATATAATCATGTGTGTTAAGATTCTGTGAAAGAGATCGCTTAGCGAAGGGAGGTATTGCCGTTTGAATTTGAAAAACATCGTAATAGAAGGGTTTCCAGTGAAGGTGAGCCTTAGGGGAGTGACAAGAAATTACTTGTTGCGGTAGTAGAGTGCGTGGTTGAATAGGCTGTAGAGGATTTGTTTGAATGTGTCGATAAATGAGTTGTTTGGCAGCTGCCCAGATCTTTGACAATCAACTGATTGGTCGGCAAAAAACTGGTCGGCCGTCAATCAACTGATCGATCGTCAGCTGACTGATTGGTGGTCAACCAACTGATTGGTGGTCAACCAATTGATTGGTGGTCAACCAATTGATTGGTGGTCAACCAATTGATTGGTGGTCAACCAATTGATTGGTGGTCAACCAACTGATTGGTGGTCAACCAATTGATTGGTGGTCAACCAATTGATTGGTGGTCAACCAATTGATTGGTGGTCAACCAATTGATTGGTGGTCAATCCACTGATTGGTGGTCAATCCACTGATTGGTGGTCAATCCACCGATTGGTTGTCAACCAACTGATTGATCATCAATCAAATTATTGGTAGGCATCCAACTTATTGGAATGCAACCAACTTATTGGAAGGCAACCAACTCACTGGAAGGCAACCAGCTCATTGGAAGGCAACCAACTCATTGGAAGGCAACCAACTCATTGGAAGGCAACCAACTCATTGAAAGCCAACCAACTCAGTGAAAGCCAACCAACTCATTGGAAGGCAACCAACTTATTTATTAATCCAACGACCGCTCAGCATATTTTACCATGCAGTTAACTGAACCAACAGTTATTTCCCTCCGTCCACGAAACGTCATATACGAGATGGCAAACTTCCGCATCTGTATTCTTCTCGTGCCGTGAGTTCTCACACGCTTTCCATGCCACGGTGGTTCCAGGTACCGAGCCTTTCATTGTGCTCGACGCATTTCGGCTCTAGACGTCTCCGCGAACCGTGAGACTCGAAAAAACTCGCGGCCTCTGTGCAATGCCAAGTTTTCGAGCCGATACGAGATTTCCGAGCGCACGCCCGAGCGGGAAGAAGATCTCATTCTTTCGGAGACGCGTGAGCTCGAAGCGGCAGACGATAGGAAAGGGTGATATCATCCCCATAATGCGATGCAGGCGCGATGATCCGGCAGCAATATAGCCTGTCGAGTGCCACGCCGCTTTGTCGGAAGAAGAGTCCCATCCAAGCCCGACCCACGGAGCGTCCTTTGGCCCCGGGACATCACGATATTGCTTGTTTTATTGGTGCGTGACACCTATTTTTTTTTTTTTTTTTTTCTCCTTTCTTTCCTCGACGTCGAGATTTCGTCGCGGAGGGAAACAAAAATCATTCCCGCCAGATATTTAACCACCCTCGCGGCGCTCCCGAGCCCTCCCGACGCCGCGAAGGGAGGTCCGAGGGTGCGCGAGGATTCCCGCGGAGTTGTCGGCCGCGACGAAGACCTACGAGATTTTTTGAGCTTTTTTTTTTTTTTCTTTGGGCTTTTTTTTTCCCTCAAAGTTCTTTTTTATTATTGATTTACTTTTATAATGGCTGGCCGGGTAAGTCTCAAGCTGACTTTCGTTTTTATGAGAGGGCGAGCGGCTTGCGTACTCCCTTTTTTTTCTGGGTCTTTCTTGGATTTTTCCTTTTTTTTTTTTTTTTTGGGGGATTTTTTTGGGATTTTTTTTCCACGAAAAAACCACAAAAACGGGGCTATGAAATTCCTGTAATAAATTATTTGTTTATTTATTTATTGAATGTAAATTATACAAGCCGTTCGATAGTGCGGCGATAACATATTAAAAATGTTAAATTAAAAAAAAAAAAAAAATGATCAAGAAATAATAACAGAAATAAGATTAAACAAAAAATATGATAATGAAAAACAAAAGAAGTACTTTTACTTTGCTATCTATTCCTTGTTACTTCGTTTATTACTTGTTTCTCATTACTTTTTCCTTATTCATTTAGTTCCTCGACATTGGATATTTTCCGCGACGCCCGATCAATTTTCGGATGTCATTTTGAAGCTCGGGCTGTCCCGAGTTGCCAGAAAATTCAATTCCACCGGTTTCGAACGAACTGCTTTTCTCGTCGTTACCTTCGATCTGCGGGTCAACGTCGCCGGAAATCCGAGCGTACGCATAAGAGGCCGACGTACAGTAGAAAAAATACAGCAACAAAATAGCGGAAAAAAAAGCACGCGAATCGCAGCATAATAAAGACTCGAAAATTCCAGTAAATCAAACAAAATTTAAAAAAAAAAATAATAACAAACAAAAAAATAATAAATAGAATAAAAAAAAAAATTAAAAAAAAAATTGAACTCGTCTCCCAAATTTTTTGTACTCTCGCCCGAGGATTTTTTTCCCCAATATTTTTACCGACGAGAAAAATTAAAAAAAAAAAAAACACATTTTTTTCAAAACAAAATCGGCGAAACTCTCGCCGGCAGTAGCGTAAAATTCTTCTCGCAGATGGCACTGAAGCGCGCGGTCGTTCGGGAAACTCCCAGGAAATTTAATTCCATCGGTTTCGAGGGAGCTCCTTTTTCTTGCCATTCCCTCGAATCTCCGGGTCAACATCGCACGGAAATCCGAGCGTACCGACAACCGCTCGACGTATAGTAGAGAAATAAAGAAAAAAAAAAAAAAAAAAAAAAAAATACCAAAAGAGACAGAAAAATTGGCGAACGCCGAGGACTGACGGAAAAAGAGGAACGCGAAGGGGCAGCGCAGGATCGGATGGAAAAGTCCAGTAAATTTATCAGCGGTCATCCGATGGGGCGGGACCGCGTCGGGACAAATTCCAACGCGAACGTCGCCCTCGCGAAAGACCCCAGAGAACGATTCCTCGCTGCTTGCGCCATCCACCAAAGCCTCCACTATTCCACCACACATACCAACCATATATATATATATATATATATATATATATATATATACATATAAACACACTCAAACACACATAAGTACAATATATATATATATATATATATATATATATATAACTGTATATATATATATGGGGCATTCCATACCGATTCAATTCGCTTGGTAATTTTTTATTGTATTGTTCCAACTCTAAAAATTATTTAAAATTATATTTAAAAAAAAAGTAAAAAAATAAATAAAAATAGAAGCTAATGCGATACCGCTTTCGCTCTGGGCTTCAAAATTTTCATATCTGATGCAGGATTTTTGATATTTTTTTTCAGATTTTTTCACTTGGTCTAACAACATCTTAAATTTAAAAAAATTGTAATTAATGCAAATAAAAAAAAAAAAAAAAATTTGCAGTGATTTTTAGAGTTCGTAGAACATTATAAAAAGTTACCAACCGAATTGAAGAGGTCGAGGCTACGACTTTGGTCGAATCGGTATGGAAGGCCCCATATATAGAAGATCCAACTAACGCTAGAAAACACACACACACACACACACACACACACACACACACACACACACACACACATGCATGCATACATATATATAGATATATATACTTATATACATATATATAGATATGTATACTTATATACATAGCCGATCCAACTAACCCTGCTCGAATATATATATATATATATAGGGAAAGGTCTGAGGCTGGGAGAAGGCTCGGGGGTGAGGTCCCCGGGCGTAAGTCATTGCGGCTGACCGGAAGTCACGGGATCACCGGAACCCGGGATATTTATGCGAGCCCTCGCCGCACACCCTCCGACTAGTCGTCCGGACCACGATCGTGCTCTCCGGGCGCCAATACTACGGCGTTATCCCCGTTTCGAGCCGCTGTCTGCGCGCAAGCTTCGGCGCAAGCGCCGATGCGGGTAATGCGGGTCATTCTCATTTCGAGAAATGGGAAAATGTTAAAATTCCCATTGAGCTTCCGATTGCACTGGGTGATTTTTGTTTTTCAATTTGTGGGAGAGGAAATCTTGGCGAGTGGGAAACGGCGGAGGATCGTTCACGATCCTCAGATTTGAGGAATCGTGAGTACACAGTAGGGTTTGCTAATTGGAGTGTTTTATTTTATTGTGAGAGATAAAATAAAAATTCGATACGCGAATCGAAATCAATGCTATATTTTAGAGATTGCATTTTATTTACGTGATTTTCTCTTCTCGACAGCTGAAAAAACGGTAATCTCGTTTCGGACGTTGAAGAGAATTACAATTAAATCGCAGATTCGATTTCAAAAAAAAAAAAAAAGTTGTATGTTAGGAATTAATTTTTTTATTACTATTTTTTTCCTCGTATTCAGAATTAAAAAAAAAACAAAAAAAAATTAACTCTAACAATTTTCTTACCCTCGCACCTGCGTAATCTTTTTGCACGAGCGACATTTTCCACCGAAACATTGTTACAGTCGAGTAAAAAAAAAAAAAACATAAAACCCATTCACTGTCATTTCAATAAAACCACCAAATTCCGCCCGGAAATCTTCTCTCATTGTCTCCTTCAAAAGACTTCCCGCTGGATTATTTATACTGCGATTTTCCCAGTAAAATTTTTGTCTCTCTCCCCTCACCGTAGTCCAAAGGAAAAGGCTCATCCCTTCGAATCCTCGAAGGTCGCTTGCTCAAAAAAAAAAAAAAAACAATCAAAAAGAAAAACCCACCCAAAAGTCCACTCCAACCAAAGACATTCGCAACTCAGCCCTTAGGTGATCCGCATTGCCCCAACTCACCCGTATTCCCGGAAGCGGAATCCTTGCGAGCCTCCATTGACGCACGAGATTTCCTGCCAGTCGCAGAGGCAGCCTCCGTGCTGCACCATACACACACATACATCGCGGAGGCACACACATGTACACACCGAGGCGACGCGAGGAAGCTGCGAGCCACGGAGCGAAGGGGAACCCGCACACGCCCCCCCCCCCCCCGGTCAAGCCCGACCGGAGCATTACCAGTAATAAGGAAATTGCGAATTTATTACCGGGCCCCGATATTGTCGAGCGGCAGACGGCTCGGGGCAGACCAGGGGGTGGGGGCGGGGGGGGGGGGGGGCGGGGGAATTCGCGATTCGACGGCGGTCGTGGCGACCCGCGGTCACCGTTACCGGCCCCGGTCCGGCCCGGCACCAAGAGTTATTTGGGCTTTTATGGGTCGCGAGCGAGGCAATGTCGTGTAGCCGGACCGATCTCTCCCGCCGGCTAGTCCGGCAACGATCCAGATAAAATAAAAAGAGCTATGGGGTCGGCGGAGAGGGTTCGGACGGGCGGCGGCAGTGGGCAAGAGGAAAAAGGGCCAAGAAAGAAGAATGACAACGACGGGGACGCGACCGGGCATTACTGGTGTGTTGCGATCCCATATCCTGTCGGATGGTATGTTTATCGCTGGTAATTCGTTGCGTCCTTTGTGCTTTAGTTATCCGAGGATCGGAATTGGAATCAACCGATAGACGGACACTTGTCGAAGGGATTTGTCTTAATCAAATGCTGTATCGACGGTACGATGTGAAAAGGGCGTGCGGCATATAATTATGCATGGTAATCGGTGATCAACTGATTAGTCGGAGATCAAGTAATCGGTTGGCAACCAACTGGTCGGTTGACAACCAACTGATCGGTCAGCAACCAACTGATTGATCGGCTACCAACCGCTTGGGCGGCTACCAATTGATTGAGCGGTTACCAACTGATCGGTCGTCATACAACTGATCGATTGGCAACGAACTGATCAGTTGGAAACTAACTGATTGGTCCGGTCGGCCACCAGCTGATCGTTTGGCAACCAACTGGTTGATTGGCAACTAACCGATTGAACGGCTACCAACTGATCCATCGGCAAACAACTGATCGATTGGCGACCGACTGATTTATTGACAACCAACTGATCGATTGGCAACTAACCGATTGATTGGCGACTAACTAATTGATTGGAAACTAACTGATTGGTCGGCAAGCAACTCTTTGGTCGGCCATCAATTGACCGATCGATTAATTCAATTAATTCAATTGATTTGAATCCAATAATCAATCGATGCGTCCATGCCAGAATGGCGTATGGGCTATGCTTGTGCACACAAGATCCGGCATTATATAATTGAAACATCGATTCGTTCGTATCTGACAGGATGCCGGATCTCGTTCGAGTGGATTCGTCAAGTTCATTGGCTCGATAATAAAATCCCTTCGACGATTTCGTGAGTGCCTGATTCGCACGTTCTGTTTTAAGTCTAACATTGCGATCCAACTGATCCATCGGCAAACAACTGATCGATTGGCAACCGACTGATTTATTGACAACCAACTGATCGATTGGCAACTAACCGATTGATTGGCGACTAACTAATTGGTTGGAAACTAACTGATTGGTCGGCAAGCAACTCTTTGGTCGGCCATCAATTGACCGATCGATTAATTCAATTAATTCAATTGATTTGAATCCAATAATCAATCGATGCGTCCATGCCAGAATGGCGTATGGGCTATGCTTGTGCACACAAGATCCGGCATTATATAATTGAAACATCGATTCGTTCGTATCTGACAGGATGCCGGATCTCGTTCGAGTGGATTCGTCAAGTTCATTGGATTGATAATAAAATCCCTTCAACGATTCCGTGAGTGCTTGATTCGCACGTTCTGTTTTAAGTCTAACCTTGCGGAAAATTATTCGACGATTTTTCGGCGTTTCGCATTTTGTCAATACGATGTCCTGTTTTAACTCTAACCTTGCGGAAAATTATTCGACGATTATGCGAAACGGCAGTCCCGAGCCGATTCACGGAATTGTCTCCGCGAATATCGATCCGCTGAAAATGACATTTTTTTTATTGAAAAATTATGATACCATAGTGGGCTCTGATGTACGAGAGGCAATAGTGCGTGAAAGACCTCGAGGCCCATAAACCACCCCAGCGCGCATCACGTCCTGCGGGATTTGGTTTATTGGCCGAGGTTATGATCCCGAATCGTCGACTACCGCTATTATGTACCTTCGTTCCAACCCCCCCCACCCGGGAAAGCTTGACTTTCGTCCCCTGCTCTCACGATGATTTCTTACGGATTATTGTTTCAACTTGTACTCATGAAGATCCCAAGATTTCAGGGACCGGCACGCACAGCATCCGAGCCGGATGTTCCACTTTTATTCGACAACGTAACTATAAATCATGCTCACTGAAAAACGAACAAAAAAAAAGACTGGAAACGCGCATTACCTTCAGTGCGTTTTTATCCATTTTGTATAATCCATCACTTTCGCCCGATGGCCGTTTCTGCAATCAGACCAAAACAAAAAAAAACACCTTATTACATCGATTGTACGCACATTTTTTTTTTTAGTTCGGTTAACAAGAATTGTCATATCAACATTAAATATGGAAATCGAAGAAGTAACGAATCAAATAAATGAAAATCAACGAACTAAACAAATTTATGAAATCAAATATCAAGGAAATAAAAAATCAGGGATATCAAACATCAAAGAAATGAAACATCAAGGATATCAAACATCAAGGAAATCAAACATCAAAGAAGTCAAACATCAAGGAAATCAAACATCAGGAAATCAAACATCAAGGAAATCAAACATCAAAGAAGTCAAACATCAACGAAATCAAACATCAAGGAAATCAAACATCAGGAAATCAAACATCAAGGAAATCAAACATCAAAGAAATCAAACATCAAGGCAATCAAATGTCAATGAAATCAAACATCAAGGAAATCAACCATCGAGAAAATCAAGCATCAAAGAAGAAATCAAAGAAATCAAAAATCCCGCAAATCAATGAAATAAAAAATCGAACGTCACGAAAATCAGATGACATGTACGGAAGCGCCATTTCGCGATTAACCAGTAATGCGGTTCCGTGATACTTGTGGTGGCTGATTGCGTGGACCACCCTCTAAGTTCAGTTGGGGTTGACGCTATTAGCGCACATCATCGACAGTCGGTCGTACGACTGCTACTGATGCTTCGGTCCGGGCATTGTCGACGACCCCGTGAGCCCGCCGCCTCGTGGTGAGTAGGCGTGGCCGTTCAATAATTCATTCTTGATTGCGTGTCTGATACATCCGAGCAGTAATTATTGGTACAACGCGCGCGCATTGTACGATCTGGCATTCGTGATAAAATACTTCATGGCAAACGGGCTTTTGCACAAACAGCGCGAACCATACAATACGTTAAAATCGATAAACAACGATCCACGCCAGATTGCCTCTGATTAACTCTTCAACCGACATTTTTTCACCCCCGCCCCCCCCCGCCCACATTCAGACATCGGGGGAATTGACAAAAAAAAAAAAATACAAAAAAAATGACCAAGGTCCTCAAATGGTACTTTCTTCAATGAAGTTTTTAGATTGAAGACAAGTCAACGAATGTTGATCCCTTAAAAAATTCTTGCCACCTAAATGACTGCAACAGTGACAAACAAAAAGGATACAGAAGGTTTCTCACGGTTCCGACGACTTCACAAGGTCCAATCTTCGAATGACCCAGAAATCAATTGACTTTTTCCATGTACTATTTGCTCACCGCTCCGTCGGCCGTACAAAGAAATCAGGAAATAGTTTCACGCCACTCGATCTTACTGTCTCGTGAGCTCGCGTCTGTGTCCGCAGTGCTAAGTGAGTCTGAGTCGATCCAAAGCTGGAACACGCTATTGCGTTCTTTCTCCCCGGCGGAGACCGCAGTCACGAGAGAGTGTGCGTCGAGGTGTCCCGAAGATGGATATGAGGAAGAGAAATGACATCGTCGGGGGGGGGGGGGGGGGGGAAACGTTCGTCGTGGTTGCCCAGAGGGGTGAAACGGTTAACGACGTGCGACCGCGGGACACATCGTACGGTCGTAACCGCTTAGTACAGTGTCACTGAAGGATCTGACGCGGAGCGTCGACGAATCTCCGGCGATCCTCTCCAACACCGTAGGCGGACAAGCGGGAGACGATGATTGAGGCTGAAGAAGACGAGCGAGGCATTTACGACGAATGCGACTGGGTGGACCTTCCATTCCGCTGACTGGGTCAGATCGGGTCCCATTATTTCGTAATCAGTGCCAAGGCGTCATTAGGCACGTAGTAGGCCTGACAAATGGCTGTTCTTGGGGCGATTGGTGTCCGCGGACGAATTCCCAGAGCCGATGGACCGCGAAGGTTCACAGCGCCGACGGAAACCGAAGGACTTTAACGTCTCACGAACGTGTCTTGGAGGTTGCCGAGACCTCTTTCGTGCGACACGTCTCTGATCGGAGTCAATGGATACCGGGTCGCGCCGGAGGCTGACCGTGGGCGAGCTTGTTTGGGGTCGTTGAACTCATTGCCTGTCAAGGACCACCAAGTTCTGATCACCCGGATTGAGGGATCTTCGATCCAGTGACTCGGTTCAGCCGACGTTCAGATCACCACTTCGGGATGAAGTTCTCCTTCACGCATACCCACCACAAACAATGGAAACGATCTGTGCGACAATCGCAGTTGAACTTCCAACGGCTAGACAAAGCGGACGACCGGTCCGGCCCTCGTCGTGGCCGCCGGAAAGTCTACCGAAGTCGCTCCCTCAATGGAGACGTGGTCGCATTAGAGCCGGAGCAGCGCGCGCGGCTCACCGCCACCCGAGTCAAAGTATAAATAATGATAACAAAGAACAAAAAAAAAAAAAAAAAAAGATGAACCGCCAGCAAAGATAGCAACCGAAACACCGGGGAGGGACCCGGTAGGCGAGAAAGAATGCGCGATGATACAAGAGGAGGAAGACGAACTTTACACGAGAGCGTTCTCTCGCCTCGCCGAGAGAGAGTTATTGATGATGCTGCTGCGGGAAGGGAGAGAGCGGGAACGTCAACGAGGATCGGGCCCGGCGCGGATACCGCGAGAGAGAGAGAGAGCGAGACTGCCGGCATTGCCCGATCTCTCTTCCTTCATCCATCAACTCGAGGATTCCGTCGAAGGCTCCGCGCGGCATCGCTTTTCTTCCCTGCGGTCCTCACCAAAGACGCGTCCGGCGGCCTCCTCCTTCGACCTCCGCTCCCTCCGGCCGCCCCGCCATCTCCCTGCAGACCCGGAGGATGGAAAAGAGCTGCCGGCGGGACGGGAAAAATGAATCGCACACCTCGACTCGCACATTGAACGCGACGCGCTGAGCCGTTCTTCTTCATCCACTTTCCGGGCCGGCTCCTCATCAAGCCCCAGGCTGCGAACGATCCGAAGGTCTCCGACCCATTAGGGTCCCCGATGTTTTCCCGACAAAACTTCCGCCCTATAAACTTCAAATCCAATCTGCGCCACCAAAGACACACGACCCCATCGCGGCCCTCGGCGCCGCTCCGCCATTGCGGACTCCTGGGAGCTTGGGAAAACATTTGACCAGCGATCAGCCCGAGGGCTCGGTGTGTTGTGTGTGCATTAGGTATCGAATCTATGGTAACCGTATGTACGAAGCCCGATCAAATTTGTCCACCTGATGGGCCCCGAGTTCGAGCGCGGATAATGCGGACGCCAATATGGCGACGACAAGTGGGTCGCGCGGCACCGGCCGGCCGCGCTAATACGCTAAGATTCGCTGGGCGCGTAAGTGGCTCGTAGCAGCGTCTGTCTCAGCAGCTTCCGAATCACATTGGGAAATCGATTGACGGAGACTACCAGGCCGCGACAATGGAGGTGTCCATTATAGCGGAGCTCGTAGGCACTACAGTATGCGCGCGAGCCACCACTGTACCGAATCCAGACGCACGACGAGCGGTGTTTGTGTGGAGAGAACACAGGCTCGGGACAACACAGACATACACACACACACACACACGCAAGATGGCTGCTCTCCACGGGTATCGAACGGTATACAAGCATATGGCGAGCCCTGGAATACCCGTGGGCTGTTTGCCCCTGCGCGACGCGGCATTATGCGAGCTTGATTAGCGAGGGCAAACGTTTGCCTCGTCTACGCACTGCGCACACACACTCGCTATACGAGCCCTTAGTTGGGTATTCATGTCGTCTAACGGGATGACGGGGAAAGAATGTGTAAACTGCACTCGGCGAAGTACGATGACCGTCGTTGATGTCTGGTTTTCTGGATTTTGTGTATTGCTGGATATTGCATCGGACGTCTTCATTGGATGTCTCGGTTGATGCCTTCGATCCGGTTAGAACATTGAACGAGATACAGAAAAATCTGGCACCTCAGCGCCTTGCCGGCCAGAGGCGTTGATGATGCCGGGGAAAGAATTTTGAAAATGTTCTGGATGAGGTATGCTAGCTGGCATTGATGTCTGGTCTTCCGATTTTTTCTGTCATGCTGGATATCGCGCTTGACGTCATCACAACATCAAGCAGAACGTGTAGCAAGACATCCTCCAAGACCGGATGTCCTGCTGGATGTCCTCGATCCTGTAAATTTCGTACGAAATTTAATTTACTGGTGGTGGAGGTTTTTATCCATAAACTGGTATATTAAATTTCATGTACAATCGCGATGAAAAATTAATGTTTACTATAGTAAAAACATTGAAAGTACTTCACGGTTAATAGTAGACTTTAATTTTACTACAAAACTACTTTCATTCCAATTAACCAATTAATCCAATTATTCCAATTAACATTAATTTCAATGAAAAGTATATTAATCTCTCGTCACAATTGCACATTAAATTGAATATCCTCATTTTTGCACAAAAACGTCAAGTCCATACATTCAATTTACAATTTGTTGTTGTTTTTTTTTTTTTTTTTTTTTTTTTAGTGTCGCACAATTATCTTACGCAGATTAAATTTCACATAATTATGGGCAAACAAAATAATCTTTTTCGTACAATTTTTTTTTTTTTTGACGGAAAAAATTAGTGGGCACAAAATTGTTTTCCACGTAGCGTTAAATCGCACGCTCTGTTGGTTGTCGTCGCGAAGGTTTTACCTGAGCATGGAATGGGTCACGTTCGATCGTCACTTCTCAAGGCCGATTTTCGGGCATCAACAGCAGCAATTCCGAGCGACGGAGTTCGGAATGGTTTTCGTTCGGCGACGGCGTGGAGGGCCCCTTTCGCTCTCGAAAGTTCGGATCGATCCTTATTCGCCGAGTGCGGACTGCGTTCGAGTGGCGAGTGGCTCGGTTGTATATTTTGGAGTGTGCAGTTTGGAATTGCGTACACGAGGGTCAAAGGAGAACAGATGCATGGCAACGCGGCCATTGCCGACATTGGTCAATGGTACGGCGCTGATGTTTCGCGATAATTACGATTGGTCGGGGCACAGCGCGAACGCTCTTCATCCGAGCGTACAGGACGTACAAAAATCTGGCCAATCAAAAATTTCACTCAAATTACTATGATTTAATTTGATTAAATTTAAAAGTTCCAATTACTTTCAT
>OY754497.1:13417013-13474513 GCA_963575735.1 Amblyjoppa fuscipennis
ACTGTACAATAGCGATTAAATTCGCAGGGCGCCAATGCCCCCGCCAATACTTTTCCAATGCCCTGCCAATATCATGTCAATACTTCGTCAATGCCCTGCCAATGTCCTGTCAACCGCCGGCCAATAATCTCCCAATGACCCTGTCAATAATCTGCAAATAACCTGCCAACAACCGGCCAATAATCTTTTAATAAGCTGCCAATAAACTTTGAATAAGCTAATAATCATTTAATATGCTGCCAATAATCTACCAATACCTTGCCAATGATATTTTAATAAGCTACCAATAATCTACCAATACCCTGCAAATATCTGCCAATATCTGCCAATATCTGCCACTATCTGCCAATATCTGCCAGTCGTTCACAAATACTCGGGTGACATCCTGCCAATATTCTGCCAGTAACTCAGTAATACTGTGCCAATAAGCTGCCAATACTCTACCAGTGACTCACCAATTCTCTGCCAATATATTTCCAATATTTCACCTGCACCTTGTTAAAATCCTGCCAACACTTTCCTAACACCCTTTCAATATACAGCCCGTACCTTTTCAATGTCCTGCCAATACTTTTCCAATATACTGCCAATACCTTTCCAATATACCGTCAATGCCTTTCCAATATACTGCCAATATCTCGCCCGCAGCTTTCAAATTCTCTGCAAATGTATTCAGAATAACTTGGGAATAGCGCATCGAGTATCGGCAAGAGCCAATACTCGACGATCCCAAAACTCCGAATTTTTATCCGCGGCATTATCCTCTTTCACACTATGGCGATGCTTCTTGGGCTCCTGTTTTTCTCCTGCGATTGAAACGCAATTGAAACGCGCACGTGAGAGCCGCTTTGGTTTACCTGCTCGGTAGGCTCCGAGGGTTCGTCCCGCTGCTCCAGTTGGCAAAAACGTTCCCACGATACACCACACACGTACACAGGTATAGAGGATGTCGGGTACGCGAAGGCCCTCGCGGTCGTGCCCACCATCTTGGCAGGACGAGGGACCTCCCCCCGGTCCGACGAAGGGACGAACCTTCGAGAAACCCTCGTACGTATACGTTCCTCTATGTTGGCCCTGCCGTTCGGCCTCGTTCGCTCGAACGATGGCGAAAGAGAGCGGGCTTCCTACTCGAAGGGTACATATTGTAGTACTACTTTCGTGATGAAGAACCGAGGCTGCAGGACACATCGAGCGAACAGTTTTTTTTTTTTTGGACCTGTCGGTTTGTTTTTTTTTTTTTTTTTGGGTTGTTCAACTGTAGAACCTGCCGTGAAATATTCTTTCGAAAATTATGTGCCCACGAAAAATGACTATTGTCGGTGTAAGAAAAAATATCGGAAATGGCAGCGAAATATAAAAATTTCGGCGGACATTTTTGAGGAGACAAATTTTTTTTGATTTCGGAAAGACTATTTGCAAGTTGAATCGTAATTGATTGGATTAAAACGCAAATCAAATCAAATCAAATCAAATCAAATCAAATCAAATCAAATCAAATCAAATCAAATCAAATCAAATCAAATCAAATCAAATCAAATCAAATCAAATCAAATCAAATCAAATCGAATCGAATCGAATCGAATCGAATCGAATCGAATCGAATCGAATCGAATCGAATCGAATCGAATCGAATCGAATCGAATCGAATCGAATCGAATCGAATCGAATCGAATCGAATCGAATCGAATCGAATCGAAATCGAATCGAATCGAATCGAATGAAAAACTACAAATTCTTTGTCCTCCGAAACTGAATATTTTCAATGTACCGAAAAACGTCATAAATAGCAAAAAAAAAATTATAAACCATTTCGCATTGCCAATTCGTCATCAAGACTTCGCAAGGAAACTCTTTCGCGAACAATCGGAAGTCAAACGCCACTCGCTCTTATCGTAATTAATTAAATTAATTCCCAATTAAATCAAGACAGAGTAACCTTTTCAGAGTTCTCCAGTCGATCGCCCCTGTTGATTCTCCGCGGGGAACAAAAAAAAAAAAAAAAAACCCCGCGAATCCCGGAAGGAAGGGACGAGAGAGAGAGAGAGAGAGAGTGAGAAAGATCGTTGCGAACCGGATAATTAGTGTCGCGTGCTTGCCTGATTTATTCTCAAGTGTATTGTAAATACACTCAGCGAGAGTGAGGAGAGACGCTCGGCTCCGATGCTCCTGAATAGGCGACGAAGTGTCGAGTGCGGAAGTTTCCGAAAGAATGAAACGAGAACAGCGAAAGAAAAAAGAAAAAAAAAAAAAAAGCAACCCCACCGAAGCATTCGACGTAACGAAAGTGAGAGACAGTGAGAGAGATCAGCGTAGCGAAAGTAACGAGATTGGCGTTCGTCGACACACGCAAAGCGGAGCCGATCTATTGAGCCGAGACCGAGGGGATTCCCCGCGGTGAGTTGAAGATTGCATTCGAGAGCCGATCTCCTGGATCGGCTCTCGAATCGAGCCCGAGGGGGGGTTGTGAAAAAAAAAAAAAAACAACAACAACAACAACAAACTGCAAACTTTGTCTCACCCGGCCAAGTATCGACAAACAATATCAATAATAATTATCGCCGGTGTTTCATCGGCTCCGTTCTCGCGCGATTCCCGCGCGACCTCATCGCCGATTTCTCGGAGCGTTCGGCGTTCGAATCGCGCGCGCACTCGATCGGTTGTTCGAGGATCGTGGGCGTCCTCGAGGGAGCCGAGTGCCAGCCATTTGCCCTCTCGATATTCCCTCGTTACTGCTCGAGCGATGAGTGGAGCGAGGCGAGGAGAGAATTAAGAACGTGCGCGATGTGCCGAGCGAATCGCGCCTTGGATCGGCGCTAGAGGCGAGATTGCGTGCGCCAATGCGGGGACAAAAAATCGCTCCGCGATTCCGCGTCGTTGCGATCGAATCGAATCTCCGGGGAGTTCGATGGGGGATTGGAAAATATTTTCCGGCCTGTAGGCGGGCGAACGATTTGCTGTGTGTGTTCAATGGCCTCGTTGGATTGCCAGCCACTCCGGATGAACGGGCAAAGGTGCGGCAAATGAATGAAATTCGCGCGCAGGGAGAATCCGGCCCTTTTAAGGATTCAGAGTCATGCGTGCACGTGCGTTTGATGCATTATCTTTTACCTCCGAGGGAATGGTCTTTGAGGCGAATGGAGCGTTCTTGCAGCCCGAAGAAGGGTCGAAGGGACGTTTAGGTTGAGGTTTCATTGGGTGTTAATTACAAGGTTTTTGGCACTTGCGAGCGAAATCGATGTGTATCGATAAGGTTATCGATGGGTTCGGCTCTGTCGCATCATCCTTGAAGGGCATGTCGGAAATGAACGTTGGGCAAAGTTCGGCAAACGAAGCTCCACACAATATTTGAACAATTACTTTGATGTAAAAAGCTTGGTCTTGTGTGAATATTCGTTTAGATCACGAATTGGAAATTCTTTGGTGCACGGACAAAAATGATTAGTTGGGGAACCAGTAGATCGTTGGTACGTCTCAGTTATTTTAGAAATTCATTGCTTTGTCCCAATCAACCAATAGTCAGATGTCCCAACTAGCCAGTAGTCAGTCGTCCTAACTCACCAATCAACCAACCAAACAACAGTTGGTTGTTCTAAGTCAATAACACTTAGTTGTTCCAACTTAACAACAGTTGGTTGTTCTAAGTCAATAACACTTAGTTGTTCTAAGTCAATAACACTTAGTTGTTCTAAGTCAATAACACTTAGTTGTTCTAAGTCAATAACACTTAGTTGTTCCAACTTAACAACAGTTGGTTGTTCTAAGTCAATAACACTTAGTTGTTCCAACTTAACAACAGTTGGTTGTTCTAAGTCAATAACACTTAGTTGTACTAAGTCAATAACACTTAGTTGTTCTAACTTAACAACAGTTACAAGTCCCAACTTAACAACAGTTATAAATCCCAACTTAACAGCAGTTAGTTAATTGTTCCAATTGAACAATAGCACGTTGTACCAACTACCTAGCAAATTTGATGTCCTCACTTCCCAACAGTTGATTGTTCCAACTATGTAACAGTTGGTTGTTCCAACTACCTACCAATTGGTTACCCCAACTGACCAACACTTGATTGCCCCAACTACCTGAAAGTTAGTTACCCCAACTGCCTAACAGTCAGTTACTCCAACTGCCTAAAAGTTAGTTACCCCAACTGCCTAAAAGTTGGTTCACCCAATTAACGAACGGTTGATCATTCCGCGCAACAACTGGTTGTGACTACTTAAGATAAACTGACTAGACGTCATGTCGTTCCAACTTACTTCCCGATAACATTGGAGACAATTGATCGATCAACGACTTCGCGCTCGGAATCCCCGAAACGAGACCTCGATCTCTCGAACACAATTTGTATACCATTCGCATTGCCATAGTCCCTGACGCATATGCAAATAACCCACGACACACAGGCGACACAAGCGAACAATGAAATTCCGTCAGATCATCGATTCGGAGATTAAGATATTTGTCAAGCTGCGAAGGAGTAGCAGCGCCGCACAGTGCGCTGCACAATTGTTCCATGAGAATCCAAAGAAGATCTTCCAGATCGATTCGACCCGGTACAGAATGGAGGTATGAATGAGCAAGTCGGAGACGCGATCTCCCGCCGGGGTCTCGGGGGGGGGGGGGGGGGGGGGGTTATTACGAATCGCGCAAGATCGGTCACCACCTCGTGGGTCCAAAAGGTGAAGCCACGGTAGTCGCTGGAGATGTTGCGATCTTCGAGATCGCCGAGAGAACAGAAGCATGCGTGATCCACGCGGCGCAGGGAGTCCTTATCCACCCCCCCCCACCCCCCCTGACTCATTGTGAACCGCGTTTCAGCAGGTATATCGTTAATCAAGTGAGAGCCACTGGGCGTCCGTTCATTGTGGGCCGGGTTATTAATCAAATGAGAACTACTGCGTGCCATTGTCGGACCTTGGCAGGGGTTCTGCCGCAGGGATACTCCGCCATAGCGGGGAGAGACCGAGAAGCGAGTGAGCGAACGAGAAAGGAAATCCGGAGGTGTAGGCTCGGCAAGAGAGATCGCGGGTCATGGTGTTTCCTCATCGTATCGACCGGCTCGAGATGAGCGGACTGTGAAGAGAGCGGTAGATTGCTGGATCCACGTGCTGCGTCTTCGTGGCATTGCGACACTAGATCGGAAGATTCCTGTGGGGTCAGGAGGAGGCCCGATGATGAGGTCCTGGCACGGATCGGATCTTGGACCTAGAGACAGTTGGGTGGGGTGTTGGGCAAACCTAGAAAATAACAAGTGCAGGCATGGAAAAAGATGAGATTCTAGTTGGAATGTCACTTCGAGTCGATAAGCTCTAAGTACTCGAAGTGGTCGGGCGATTTGCTCGCCTTGCATGAAGATCCAATGATTGGCACATATCATCAAGGTGGTCATGTAGCGACCTGACTCACGCAACGCAAAGTCATTCATTCAATGAAATAAGAGGGCCCCAAATACCTCTCGCAATGACAATGGGGTGCATTGTAGTACATGTGCAAATTCCGAGAAGACGCAGGTACGTTGCAGGATCACAAATCTAGACATGGAAACCGTTCCTAGTCTGGTTGAAATGTCGTTTGGTCTTGATTGACTTCAACCTCCGTGAAGATACCGAGTGAGTGGTTCACCTTGCATGAAGATCTAATGATTGGTCATATCATCAAAGTAGTCATACAGTGGACAGTCTCGCCCAATGCAATGCCACTCATTCAATGGAATAAGAGACCCTAAATGGCTTTCGCAATGGCAAAGATGATCTTTGTAGTGCATATGCAAATCCCGAGAAGACAAAGTTCGTTGGATCACATGGAAACGATTGCCGGTCCGGTCGGTATATTAGTTGGACTTGTCAAGTTCAACCACCACAAACTTGTCAAGTTCAACCACCACACGCAAGGTGAACCAATCGCCGAGCGATTGGTTCACCTTGCGTGAATATCCAACGACCGGCCATATCATCAAAGTGGTCACGGCAGTCGCCTAAGTCATCCAACGCAAAGGAACACCTTTCGCGCGGCAAAAGACCACAAATGCCTTTGCGCAACGGCAAAAAGTTGGTCTTTGTGGTGCATCTGGAAAGCCCGCCCGACGCCGGACCGACAAGGAACCATTGCCAGCGACTTAGGTGACTTAACGCAGGGATGAATTTTACTCCTGCACTTTCGACCGATTATTCCGTGTAATTAAGTCGACGGAACTTTTCTCAGTGCTTTCACGCTTTTCACAGCACCGGCTCGCTCTCTCCGGCGTTATCCTGACGGTTCTTCGACGTCGCTCTCACCCGTTGGCCGCGCAGCGGGAACGCACAGTACAGCGGCAAAAGACCGACAGGACTGAAAGGCCGCCCGGAGAACGAATGACGAGCGTTCTCGGCGACCGTGGATGAGACGGAGAGGGCTCAGGACAGAAATTCACCGCTCTCCGGCATTCCGACTAGGTGGAGACAGGCGCGGGAAAGCGGCAGAAGGAAGCTCGGCACCGACGGCGAGGGCGGCCGGCTCTGGCGTTGCTTCGCGCTGGAAAGCTCAAGCTTCTGGGAAGGCTACGGAGGCGGTAATTAAGAGAGTTAGTTGCCGGTCTTCCAATTAGGAGCCAGTGGAAGGCAACTCAGCCGGCGCTCGCTCTCTGTGCCGGTGCCGTTTTCACTTCTCTGACGCTGCCCTGAAGCGTATCCACACGGCCAAAGACCACCAACCAACACCGCAAGCTTCTCCGGGCGCGCAGGCCGCTGAAAGAAAGCGAAAGATGCGGAGGGAAAGGAAGGCCCTTACTCGAATGCTCACAACTGGCATGTCTGGATATTCCGGCTTGTTCGTCAAACTGCAAACAAGCGGCGCCTCTTTTTTTTTTTTCTGCCGCTTTTTCACTCTACTTCTTCGCGTTTTACTGGGCTGCGGGCATTTACGTGGGTTTATAGCGGGGCGGATAATCGACAAAAGAAAACGTCGCAGCGCTGAAGCCGCGACGGCTCGCTGCGACCGCAAGTTTCTGCATTTTTCTTTCTTTTCGATAGCTTTTTTTTTTTTTTTTTTTTTTTCAGGGAGTGCCACTGATTTTTGGCGAAGTTTTCCTTTCATGACGGGAATTCTTAATTAAGGACGAAGATTTATCGCTCAGGAGATCGCGATAGAATGGAAGTTTGCGAGATTTTTGGGTAGCGTCAATTATTGAGGGGAAGATTTTTCGTTTCGAAATCTTTTGTTGTCATTGTCGAAGCTCTGGTTGCAGATAATCGACATTTGTTTGCAGGAACAATCGCTTTCACTGTTGAGGCTCTGTCGAGAGTTTCAGGCAAAAGATGGTATTTTATTAATTTTATCGGGAAAAACAATAATCGCACTAAAATCCGATTCGTACGGTCGTTTGGAAGACTATCGAGATCACTAAAAAAATTTAAAAAAATCCAAGAGCGAGTTTAAAAAATTGTGGGAGGAATACCATTTTGATCGTCACTTTAACACAATTTTTTTTTTTTTTTTTAAGAAAAAATATTTTTGAAAATTATAATATTTTTTTAAAGATCAATATTTTTTTTTTTTTTTTTAAATCGTGATCTACCCACAATTTCTTAACACTCCACTCCGCGAATTTTTTTACGCATACCCAACGCCGTCACCAACAATTTCCGTCCCCAAATTTTTGCACACGATGCCTTTTATTGTCGACAAAAAAAAAAAAAAAAAAATCGCAAGAACAAGTATAAAAAAAATCCCGTGAGAAATACCACTTTATAAAAATAACAAATATTTCAAAAAATCATAATATCAAAAAAAAAAAAAAAAACCAAATATTTCAAAAAAAAAAAAATCGTAATTCACCCACAATTCTTTAAACTCCACTCCGCGATTTTTTTTTTACACATACCCAACACCGTCGCCAACAATTTCCGTGCAAAAATTTTTCACACCCTCTTTTTTATCGCCGACAAAAAAACAAAAAAAAAAAACCGCTTATCAGCTATCGACATAAATATTATCTTCGGAACAGAATTACTCGAACGATCGTCGGACGCGAAAGCGGAGCGGAAGCGACGAGGCACAATGGGGAAAGTTACCTCGAACCAAGAATTAATCGCGGCCAAGAAAAAAAAAAAAAAAAAAAAAACACACCACGCCAAAAACGTAACAATGCCAGGATTCGCGGTGAAATTTGTCAATTGGCTCGGATCGCGGATGGCTAACGACTGCGCCGTCAGCAAAATACCGCGGGAATTCTTAGCTCCGCACGTGTATGGTCGATGGTCGCGCGGCAGCGAGTCTTCTCTGTGCTGTGCAGCGAAAGCTTCACCACCCCATCGTTTCAACTTCGGGCAGACTGTGTACGAACGACGCCCCGCTTTTATTGTGACAAATTGGACGAAAAGGGGTCGACTCGAGCGTTTCCCGGAGTTCCTTCGACCGATTCGAAACTCCCTCGCTATCTTCGTTTTGCACTTCTTTACGTCGAAAGGGGCGAATAAAATTTGTAACGAGCGGCGGGTTCGACGCGACGGATCGCGACTCCGACGGCGATGAGCGAAACCCGATAAGAATTTCAATGGACCGAGGCGAGTGCACTGAATTCGATAAATTTTTTGACTAAAAAAAAAAACCAAAAAAAAAAAAACTAACATAAAAAGTAACAAAATTCAAAAAGGAAAAAAAAATAATTCTCGTCCAAGCAAACGATCCGACGGCGTGATTGTTAAAATCCAAGACGAATTTAATTACGTTGATTTATCGGTAAATTGTACGAGTCGCCATTTTTTTTTTTTTTTTTGAGGTAAAGTAAACGGTCATATAAATTGTGCGGCTACTTTATTGTACGACGTCGCTGCATTTTACACGGACGTACTTTTAAAGAACACAGCGATAAGTTGAAAAAAAAAAATTAAACTGTGAATCGGTAAAATCAACCAAAGCAATATATATATTTTTTTTTACAACAAAAAGTATTTATATTCGTAGACTTTGATCTTTATATAGAAAATAATATAAATATAAATAATAAATTAATAACAGTTACAATAGTAATTAATAATTGTTATTGATATTTCAATGACTTGTCATTATTGTTATTAATTTATTGTTTATTATGAAATATTTATGTAATATAATTGGCAACGTGTGTCAATTGACCACCCGACTAACGTTACCCGTTGACATGTCACCTTGACAGTTGCCAATGGTCAGAAATACCATTTCGGCTGTTCCAGTTATGCTCAAACGGAGTACCATTAATAACGAATGGAAAAAGTACCATTTCTTACGTCCCATTGACTTGTGAGTAAACTCGCATTGATAACGTACGGGAGAAAGTACCACTTGAATTTTCGCAATCATTTGAAATTGCACTGCCATTAATAACGAATGGGAAGGAATTTACCAGTTGAATTTTCCCAGGAAATTGCCATTGGTCCCCTATTGGTAACAAATGGCAAAACGTACCATTTAAATTTTCCCACTGATTCGCCAGTGGAGTCCCATTAAGAATGAATCATAGAAAGTACCGCAGCATTTTTCCACACGAATTCCCATCAGGATCCCATTGATTACCTTTCGATACCATTAATTACCATTAAACGCCCAATGGAAAATTTTGCCAAGGGCTTCAGATGGCATAAAGCTATCGAAAAAAAAATAAAATCTTTCAATAGGCACTTCTTACATATAAGGAGCGCGTGTCTAAAAATGGAACCGATGTTTCCAATATAAAAAAAAAAAAATGTACAGGAAATTGCCATTGGTCTCCTATTGGTAACAAATGGCAAAACGTACAATTTAAAATTTTCCCACTGATTCGCCAGTGGAGTCCCATTAAGAATTAATAGTAGAAAGTACCGCATCCATTTTCCTCATGAATTTCCATTGGGATCCATTGATTACCTTTCGGTACCATTAATTACCATTAAACGCCCAATGGAAAATTTTGCCAAGGGCTTC
This sequence comes from Amblyjoppa fuscipennis, assembly GCA_963575735.1. Lineage (NCBI taxonomy): Eukaryota > Metazoa > Arthropoda > Insecta > Hymenoptera > Ichneumonidae > Amblyjoppa > Amblyjoppa fuscipennis. The sequence goes on from OY754497.1 coordinate 13,426,932, forward strand.
AGATGGGATAAAGCTATCGAAAAAAAAAAAAATTCTTTCAATAGGCACTTCTTACATATAAGGAGCGAGTGTCTAAAAATGGAACCGATGTTTCCAATATAAAAAAAAAATGTCCAGGAAATTGCCATTGGTCTCCTATTGGTAACAAATGGCAAAACGTACCATTTAAATTTTCCCACTGATTCGCCAGTGAAGTCCCATTAAGAATTAATGGTAGAAAGTACCGCATCCATTTTCCTCATGAATTTCCATTGGGATCCATTGATTACCTTTCGATACCATTAATTACCATTAAACGCCTAATGGAAAATTTTGCCAAGGGCTTCAGATGGGATAAAGCTATCGAAAAAAAAAAAAATTCTTTCAATAGGCACTTCTTACATATAAGGAGCGCGTGTCTAAAAATGGAACCGATGTTTCCAATATAAAAAAAAAAAAAATGTCCAGGAAATTGCCATTGGTCTCCTATTGGTAACAAATGGCAAAACGTACCATTTAAATTTTCCCACTGATTCGCCAGTGGAGTCCCATCAAGAATTAATGGTAGAAAGTACCGCATCAATTTTCCTCATGAATTTCCACCATGATCCCATCGATTATCTTTCGATACCATTAATTACCATTAAACACCCAATAGAAAACTTTGCAAAGTGTTTCCGATCGGATAGAGCTATCGAAAAAAAAAAAAAAAAAAAATGATTTCAATTGCCGCTTTTTACACACAAGTAGCGAGTCTCTAAAAATCGAACTGATATTATTCAATATTAAATAATATATATATTTTTCGAGATGTGACTTCTGGGCAGAAAAAAAAAAGAGAAAAAGTCTTCTCAGCCGAAGGACGATTTTGTGTCTTTTCGCGCTAGCGAGGGGAAGTCGCAGCGTCGTCGGAGGCATCGGGAGTCGCGAGTGAATCGAGATGTCTCAACCCACCGGGGCGAGCGTTTGAATCGTGGCGTATCGTGGGATCGACGCACCGGAAACTGGCGGAGCACACATCGTGACATTTCATAGACCTCACGGCGCATTCGACTGTGCCTCGGCGTCGGCGGCTCTCGTGGAAATCCGCGGCGGTTCTGTATCTTTCTCGTTCCACTGCGACGGGTTCTCGGGACCGAGGAGCATCGTCGCCTCGGTCCTCAACAGGTTGGGCGTCTCTGGCGCTGATAACGGCAGCGCCGGAGAAACACCGAGCGAGAGGAACGACGGCGTGTCGCATCACCCACGGAATCTCCGACGGTTTCCGGTTTCAGATTCCGCACGACGACGCGACGCTGCTGCGCTTCCTCTCCTCCGTTCACCGGGCTTTTGGATACGTGACGTCGTTGGCAAAATATCCATGCCGATGAATCGAGGTGGAGGAATCAAAATTTTCCTTAAAAAAAAAAAAAAAAAAAAAAAAAAAAACACTTCACGTTAGCAAAAAATAAAAAATTAAATGGGTCGCTTGAAAATTAAATGGTTTGATTAAAAATTAAATGGACTTATTAAAAATTGAATGGATTGATTAAAAATTAAATAGATTGATTGAAAATCAAATGGATTGATTAAAAATTAAATGGATTGATTAAAAATTAAATGGATTGATTAAAAATTAAATGGATTGATTAAAAATTAAATGGATTGATTAAAAAATTAAATGGGTTGATTGAAAATTAAATGGATCGATTGAAAATTAAATGGGTTCATTAAAATTTAAATGGGTCGATTAAAAATTAAATGGGCTGATTAAAAATTAAATGGATTGATTAAAAATTAAATAGATTGATTGAAAATTAAATAGATTGATTGAAAATTAAATGGATTGGTTAAAAATTAAATGGATTGATTAAAAATTAAATGGATTGATTAAAAATTAAATGGATCGATTGAAAATTAAGTGGATTGATTAAAATTTAAATGGGTCGATTAAAAATTAAATGGGCTGATTAAAAATTGAATGGATTGATTAAAAATTGAATGGATTGATTAAAAATTAAATGGATTGATTGAAAATTAAATTGATTGATTAAAAATCTAATGGTTTGGTTGAAAATTAAATGGATCGATTAAAAATTAAATGGGTCGATTAAAAATTAAATGGATTGATTAAAAATGTAATGGATTGATTAAAAATTCGATAGCTCAAGGCCTTACATACGCGAAAAATTTCGAGATTTTTTTTTTTTTCAATTTTTGATTACATTAGCCTGAATGGTTGGGAATATTTTAAGCTTTACAGGATTGAAAAATTCCAAAAATTGTTAAAGTCACAGCATTTGGAGGGTAAAAACTTTTTCTCGTAAGCAGGCACCGTTTTCCACGATTAACTTTTTTGAACCTTGTGAAATTTCTAACTTTTGCACGAAGATTCAGATCGCTCGGAAATTGTTACAACATATTTTTAGTGTCATAGCCTATCGTGTGAAGTGCAAAAACAAAAATTTCAATGACACAAAAAAAATATAAAAAATAAAATACCGACAGAAAATTGAGTAAAAAAAACTTTAAGTTTCAAATTTTTATTAAAATAATTTCTTAAAAATAATATTATTGATTGACACCGAAGATACATTCATTGTGCAATTTATACATATGTTCATTTTTTTTTTTTTTTTCAGACACCCACATCGGTGCCGAGAACTTTCACCATCAACGCTTTATTATGCTTTATTATCTAAAATCTCCGCCATTTATTAATATTTCTGATTTTTTTTTACATATACTTAATCATGTGCATAAATGATCTGTAAAAAAAATGTTGTCAATATATGGGTCATTTTTTTTAACCGCATCTAGAAAAGTACCTTCGAAAATCGGTGAAATCGCGTATATAAGGCCTTAATTAAAAGTTCAGTAGGTTGATTAAAAAATTAATGGATTAATTTTAAAAAAAATGGATTTCTTGCAAACTAAATGCATTTAGAATAAATTAGTTAGTGATAAAAAAAAATATATATATAAAAAAAAAAAAAAATTAATTGCCGAAACCCGGGATCGAACCGGGGACATTTAGATCTTCAGTCTAACGCTCTCCCATCTGAGCTATTTCGGCGATGGTTTCTACTCTCCCGTGGTACAATCATCACGAGAGCGATTACGCTGCCATTTTATAGATAAGGTAAACTTGTCAGTTGAACTTTTATGAAAATAAGTATGTCAAATCAACTACATGTAGCCACACTGAAGACCTGTAAGAGCGATCAAAAGAGTCACAGAATGATCGTCTATCGAGGATAGACTATAAGACCGTAGAACCAAGTCTACGTAGACCGAAATCTACACAGATTGTAGACCCAGATAGAAAAGTGTCATACTTGACAGTTTTTTTTTTTCCCCCAAAATCTACACCATATGTCATATTCATATTTCGTATGTTATTTCTTATTATTCCTTTGCATTATGTTTCTTTCTTTATATTATGTTATATTTCTTATGTTATTTCTTATTATTTCTTTGCATTATGTTATTTCTTAGTATTTCTTTGCATTATGTTTCTTCCTTTATATTATAATTTTTTTATATATTTTGTTATTTCTGTATATTATCTTTATATTTGACTGTACTGCTTTAGCATTTTCGCATTTTATTGTATGGTTTACTGTACCGTGTGGCACGGTGTTCTTAGGGGGCTTAGGCCCTAGAACACGAAATAAACAATTCTATTCTATTCTATTCTATGTCCACAATCATCCGAGCAGACGGAATTCTGGTAGACGCACCATAATTCGTTCATCGTGAGTCTACAGTAGAGCGAATTATTTTACATGGTTCACGATGATCGTCCTGCGATGGCTACGTCAGCCATTGTTTGAATGCCTTTCTAAAAAAAAAATGGTCTACCTACGATGGCCTTCAGTCTACAAACTTAAGTCTACGTAGACCAAAATCTACGCAGATTGTAGATTCAGACAGGAGAGTGTCGTACTTGACAGTTTCCTTTCGAAATCTACACATACTGTAGATTCAGATAGAAAAGTGTCATGCTTGGCAGTTTTTTTTTTCCCCGAAATCTACATCATACTCCACAATCATTCTAGCAGATGGACTTTTGGTAGACGCCCATAATTGATTGATCATGAGTCCACCGTAGATCGGCATTATCGACGCGGTTCATCATGATCGCCCTGCCATGACTACGACAGTCACTGTTTGAACGCCTCCTAAAAAATTGTCTACAAACGACAGCCGATAAACTAGACGCTCAAGTCTGCATAGATAGAAGTCTACATGGAATGTAGACTCAGGTAAAAAAAAAGTGTCACACTTCATAGTTATTTTCCGAATTTTACATCGTACATCTGCAACCCCGTTCCAACAGGCGGACATTTGCCAGATCCACATAATTGATCTATCGTCAGTCTACCCTAGATCGGATCTATTCACATGGTACATCACGATCGCCCCGCCATAGCTGCGACAGCCATTGTTTTAACGCCTTCAACGAGCCTCGAACCGGAGTCGCTCCGGGGAATTTTTTTCCCTCGGTATTAGCGTCACCTGAGTGGCGAAATCCCGTGGAGAAACTCCTGCCGATCGGGTGACAGAAGCCCGGAGCGAAGGAACGAAATCAGAAACCGGCGTGAGTTCTCTTTCTCACTCCGAGAAAAAAAAAAAAAAACCTAAAATCGCTCGCTCGCACTTCTCGTGACGAGGCGCAGGAATATCCAGCGGTGAACACCTGGCCGAGCGGGGATGGAAGGGTCGTCCCGGTGCCTACGGGGTCGCGTCGGGACCATTACCATGACAAAGGGGACCACGTTGAGGCCCGGAACGAGCAGCCCAGGTGCGTGGGACCGCGTTTTTCGAGTCCGCAAGAGAGGAAACCCGGTAGCTCTCGAAGGGCGTTCCAACGACGACACCCCCGCCGAGACGGTCTGCCCTGTTCCTCTTCTGTGCCTTGCGTCGCAGTTCCTTCGCCGTCTCTCCGCGACCTGAATCATCTCTCACTCACCAGCCAGCCGAATGAACGGAAGAGGAAACAGTATTTCTGTCCTGCCGTTCGAATTCCCGGGAACCACTTTCCTCACGAGACGGTCGTCAATTGTGGGAACGAGGCGCTTCTATCTGGACCTGTAGTTCCGGGGGACCCGAGCCATTCATAACTCGACAACGGAGAATGAGCGAGTCACGCAGTCGAATCATTGATCTTGTTTTTTCGAATCTCATGCCGAAGGAACAGGTAGCTTGTGCGAAATCGATAGCTCTTATGCGGAGCGTTGTTCTTGGATGACGTTCGACCTTCCGCAGCGGCGTTGATGTTCATTCGGGATATGGGAATCATTTCGGGGCAAAGTATGTGCAAGGTTCATTGTATCTCTTGGTTTTCAATGTCGAGTCACGCCCGTCGATCATTGATTTCCGAATCCACTCCAAGGCAAACTGGTAGCCCTCACAACAGTGATTCCACTTGTAGGCTTGGAACGTTGTTCATGGATGACGTTCAACCTTCCGCAGCGGCGGTGTTGTTCATTCGGGATATGGGAATCATTAGGGCTCAAAGTATGTGCAATTTTCATTGTATCTCTTGGTTTTCAATGTCGAGTCACGCCCGCCGATCAATGATCTTGATTTGCGAATCGACTCCAAGGCAACTGGTAGCCCTCACAACATTGATTCCACTTGTAGACTTGGACCGGTCATCTTGAATGACGTTCAACCTTCCCCATCAGCAAGTTTCTTCATTCGCGATATGGGAATTCATTTCAGGACAAAGTGTGTGCAAGGTTCATTGTATCTCTTGGTTTTCAATGTCGAGTCACGCCCAGGGATCATTGATCTTGATTTCCGAATCTAGGCCTCATAACATTGATTCCACTTGTAGGCCTGGACCGTTATAATTGGATGACGTTCAACCTTCCCCATCGGCAGTGTTCCTCATTCGCGACATGGGAATCATTTCGGCTCAAAGTATGCGCAAGGTTGATTGTATCTCTTGCGTTTCAATGTCGAGTCATGCCAGCGAATCATTGATCTTGATTTTCGAATCCACTACCAAGACAACCGGTAGACCTCTCAACGTTGATTCCACTTGTAGGCCTGGACCGTTATTCTTGGATGACGTTCAACCTTCCGCATCGGCAGTGTTGTTCATTCGGGACATGAGAATCATTTCAGCTCAAAGTATGTGCAAGATTCATTGAATCTCTTACGTTCAAATGTCGAATCAGGCCTTCGAATCATTGATCTTGTTTTTCCTAATCTTCCGCCAACACAACAAGTAGTTCCTACAACATTGGTTCCTCTTATTGGAGCTGACCGTTGTTATTGGATGACGTTCAAGCTTCCCCATCAGCACAGTTCTCCATTAACCACACGTTAATCGTTTCAGCTCAAAGTATGTGCAAGATTCACTGCACCACTTGCCTTTCAACATCTTTCCGTGTAAACCCTTGCCGGTGCGCAGGAAATTCTCTTCCTCGCTCCGCAGTTCTCCGGTCTGGGTTTCGACTCAGGACGCCAAAGAGTGAGAAATAACTCGGCGGAACACTTCATACCCGATTTCGACCTCTTTTTCTTCCACTCTCTTCCCCCCCCCCCCCCCCCCCGCAAGACGAAGTCCTCTCGCTCTTTCTCTTCCTTTTTTTACAGTTTTTTTTTCTTTCTTCTTCATTTTCATAAGCTCCGTTCTCAGCATGCACTCACATAGTCCGTCTGGCCAACGCGCAACGGCCCTCTTTCGCGGGACCGCGTCTCGGTTCGCTTTGAGGCTCTCTTCGTGGGGGACAACGAAGAGGCGAACGGGCCAATCTCGGTGTTTCTCTCTCGTGAACGACGCGCAACGCTCGCACGAAACCGCGACACGGACGGCTTTGCGTAAGCAGGTGTGACGATGCGCCGACACGCGTTCTACCAGGAAACAACCAACGCCTCACACGACGACCATTCGCGCTCGCCTCGTCGCGCTCATCCCAGGTGCGTTTCTTCATCGTCGTCACCGATTTCTAATGTTTTCTCTTTGCCTGTTTTTTATACCTAACAAAAAAAAAATTAAAAAAAAATAAAATGAAGTTTATGCCTTCCTGCTCTCTCTTCGCCGAGACGGAACTGCAGCGGGTTTCACCGCAGCGCGATTTCGCCCATTCAACCGGTGGAGCGGTCGAATCGTCGGTTTCGAAAAAAAGGAGAATTTTTTTTTTTTTTCCAATTTCCGGCACGACGTAAAGTTTCTCTCGATCTTTGAACTCGTCTCTTGTCCACGGTCCTGCTTTGAGGATCCGTGTCGCGCGAACGGGGAGTTTTCGTTCTGCGAGGAGCGTCTATGGACTGTTGTAAAGACACCGACGGGGGGGGTTTCGGTCACCGAGGGATGTCGCGGGTTATCGTACGTGCTACGGATCATTACCCTGCTGCGACATACCGGGGTGTCCTGCTGTACGAGCCAGAGATTAATCGTTCGGTCGCCCGGGTCAGAGGAGAGCCGCGAGAGGGAAAGAAACCCCTACACAGAGGGCGGAGAGCGAGCCAACAATGTCGTTCTTTGCGTGACGAGCGATCCGATAGCGCAGTCTCCGGGCAGAGGCGCGATAAGATGCGCGCGCGTCGCAGGATATAAGGCCGAGGGGGCGATTCCGTCGACGTCGTCCGACCTGACAACCCCTTTTGCGACGGTCTCCTCGTACGAGCTGAAAATTGTAAAAGACGCGAAGAAGAAAAAAAAGCGACGCCAAGCTCGTACCTCCGCTGATCAGATTCTCGAGAATTTTGCGCAACGTGACTCGAAAAATAGATAAGGTGAGAGCGCGGGCGCCAGTGATAAATTGCTCGCGAGAGACGCGTCCGTCGAGATTTTCGTTTTTTTTTTTTTTTTTTTTTTTTTAGGTGGAAATATCTTCGACGGGACTTCTGGGTGAAAAGCGTTCGCGAGGGAGGAGACTCTCGGTCAGAGCTGAAGTAACAGTGACAAGCGACTTAGAATAAGGTTAACATTTTTTTTTTACATTTTACCTTACGGTTAATTTTTTTCGACCTTTTACTCGATGGTAAGATTTTTATCTTTTAACCTCTGGTAAAATCTTTCTCTTTACGCTATGGTAAAACATTTGTAACATTTTTACCATTCACCCTATGATACATTTTTTACCTTTTACCCGATGACAATATTTATATGTTGTACCCTAAGGTAAAATTTTGATTTTTTACCCTATGGTAAAGTATTTATATTTTACACGACGGTAAAATATTAAACACTTACCCAATGACAAACTTTTAATCTTTCACCCTATGGCAAAATATTTACCATATCCCCAATGAATTTTTTGTTTACCTCTTACCCCGCGCTAAAACATCAACCATTTACCCAATAACAAACTTTTAACCTTTAACCCTGCCATTTCTCTCAACCATTTACCCTATGATACATTTTTCACCTTTCACCCTATGGTAAAACATTTGTCTTTCACACGACAGCAAGATATCAACAATTTAACCAAAGACAAACTTTTAACCTTCCACCCAATCGCAAAGTATTAACCATTTCCCCAATGACAATATTTTCAACCTTTCACCCCACCCTAAAAAATTGCCCATTTGCCCAACGACGACCCTTTCAACCCTTTTACCCTGCGATTAACCTCGACCGAACGAACGTCGCAGTCCCACCCCAAAACGACCGCACACCGTCGAAGAAGAGCCCGTTTCCGTTTCCCCGCACCGGTCCAGCGTCGCGCCGTCCGCCATGCGATCTACGGCGCAGCGACGCGGCCCTCCGCGGTTTCCGCGGTGCGTGAAATCAATGTTTCGCAAGCGCGGATAAACGGCGCACGACCAGAGCCCGCCCGGTACAACGCACCGTGACCAACGCGCATCTTGATTTAGTGGTGTCCGGCAGAGGGTTTCGTCGCACACCGGCCCTGAGACGCATAAGCGCACTGCGAATCGTCTCGGGCGACTGCTCGTTCCTTCCGCGGCGAACTCCGCGGCTCGCCCGCCACCGAAACCGCCGCAATATATATTAAGCTCGCTTGTTTGGCGAACTGGTCGACGCTGGGCTGTCTCGTTAGCGACGGCAACGACCGGTCCGCCACGCGAAGGGACGCGAAGGCGAGCCTCGAGAGCCCGCCGAAGAGCCGGCGAAAAAAAAAAAAAAAAACAACCCTCTCGAGCCGGCCCGGCGAACGAACGAGTGAAATAAATGATAATAAAAAAAATTGAAAAAAAAAAAATAAAATAAGAGAGTAAGGTCTAATAAAGCGGTTCGAGGCGACGAGGGCGTAAGATGAGAAGCCAAGCGGCGACGACAATGCCGAAGATTTTTTGGGTCTGCCTCGCGGTCGAGCCCGCCGAGAGAAAAACGCCCACCGAGACCCAAAAAAAAAAAAAGGAGCCCAAATTTAATGGCGCTGATATTTGAGAACCGTCATTTTATTCGGGCGGTTTTGGGCAATCATGGGAATTACTTTCGAGGGTGAAATTGTGGCGTTTGCGTGCGTCATTGGAGTTGCAGCACAGAAATATCATTTATCCGACGGCAATCGTTCATTTTAGATTAAAGTAAAATATTTGTTCGATCGAAATAAATATATTATTTCATTTAAACAAATGTTTGTTTTATTTAAATAAATATATTATTTCATTTGAATAAATATTTATCGAAATCAAATGAATATTTTTACTCAATCCAAATAAACGGCAGTGATCAAAATAAATTATTTTTCTGGGTATGGAATTGAGGTGTTGTTTTTTTTTTTTTGCCTAAATTTAATCGCGGCGATATTTGAGAACTGTCATTTAATTCGGGCGATTATGGGAAATTTGTGGAAATTATTTTCGAGCGAGGCGAAAATTGTGGCGGAGTTTGCGTGCGTGTTTGGAGTTGAGATTGAGGTGTTTTTTTTGTTTTTCTTTTATTTTTTGGGAAAAAAAAAAAAAAATGAAAGCGGGCTGGAAAGTTGTCGCGGCGTTTAAACCGGCTCCGAATGGGCGTTTCATTGTAATTTTTTTTTGTCGCGTCGGGCAGGCGAGCGAGGGAATCGTCCGGCTCAGACGTGCACTGGGGAGGGATGCGGTGAGTCCGAGAGAAACGCGCTTCAGCGTCTGGAAGCACTCAACGAGCGAATTAGAGAGAGATTTACGACGGCGCGAACGTGACCGTGACGATCCCGATGCGGAACGGCAAGTATCTGCTTTTCGGGCCGAAAACGCGATAGCCGACCTCTGAACCACCGCGCGATGGTTTCGGGAAGCGGGCGCTGTCTCGAGAGGAATTTGCAAAATAGCGCCGGCCAACCGACAATGAAAAAGAAAAAATTAATTAACACATGATCAATGGGGAAGAGATTTAAAAAAAAAAAAGAACATAGTACGGAAAAAAGGAAGCGGTTGGTCCACGCCAAGTGTGTGGTTAAATATGCTCTTGACGATTTATTTGGGTTGGCAAAAAAATTTTTTATTTTTTTTTTGGATATGATAAATTGGCTGCGAGAACCAATCAATCGATTGGAGCAACTATGCAAGTCATGGAATTTGTTGGCTGCCGAGAAAGTTGTTGAACGCCAAGTAAGTTCTTGACCGCCAAGAAAGTTCTTGACCGCCAAGTAAGTTCTTGACCACCAAGAAAGTTCTTGACCGCCAAGAAAGTTCTTGACCGCCAAGAAAGTTCTTGACCGCCAAGTAAGTTCTTGACCGCCAAGAAAGTTCTTGACCGCCAAGAAAGTTCTTGACCGCCAAGAAAGTTCTTGACCGCCAAGTAAGTTCTTGACCGCCAAGAAAGTTCTTGACCGCCAAGAAAGTTCTTGACCGCCAAGAAAGTTCTTGACCGCCAAGTAAGTTCTTGACCGCCAAGAAAGTTCTTGACCGCCAAGAAAGTTCTTGACCGCCAAGTTCTTGACCGCCAAAAAAGTTCTTGACCGCCAAGAAAGTTCTTGACCGCCAAGTAAGTTCTTGACCGCCAAGAAAGTTCTTGACCGCCAAGAAAGTTCTTGACCGCCAAGAAAGTTCTTGACCGCCAAGTAAGTTCTGGACCCCCAAGTACATAGTTGACCCCAAGTAACTAGTTGAGAGCCAAGTAACTAGTTGTCAGCTAGGCAACTATTTGGCAGCAAACCGACTATTTGACAGCCAAGCAACTATTTGACAGCCAAGCAACTATTCGACAGCCAACCAACTATTTGACAGCCAAGCAACTATTTGACAGCCAAGCAACTATTTGACAGCCAAGCAACTGTTTGACAGCCAAGCAAACATTGGCAAGCCAAGTAATTAGATGACAGCCAAGTAATCATTAAATTGCCAATAACTTCTCGATTTAATTTTATAAAAATTCCAGCGATTCAAATAAAAATGTAAAAAAAAAAAAAAAATGACCCTATCATTTTAGAGATTCCGGTAATTCGATCTCCCTCGCAGTGGGAAAAATGGGAAACCGAGAAAGGGTCTCGCTTTTGTCTTTAACCGATTCGAGTACGGAGGGGCTTCTGCGGGGTTCTCACAGTATCCTTCGGCCAGTTATGTAGGTAGCATTGCACCCCTAAATCCCCCCCCCCCCCCCTTAACCGGAAGCGAGTAGTACGAGTGACTCGGGCACTCGAACTCGCTCGGATCGAATCCCACGGTGAAAACTCCGGGGGGTCGCGACGGGACACTTTCTCGCTCGCACTTGTATTCCCACACGTTCGATTAATGTCCGTCTCTCCCTCTCTCATATCCGGCGATGTCTCAACGTCCCATCCTACTGTGTTTATTCTTCGTCTCTCGCTCGGAATCGCGCGAACGCTCGGGCATAAATCATTGGCAGGACGAGCGATTAGCCGAAGGACTGCCGTTCGTTCCGATGAAGGGGACCGAATTATTAGCCCCGCCACGATCGCCTCAGCGAATTATTAGCTACCGCGATACACGGAGCTACGCATGCAGCAGATTTTTCCTGCATTTTTTTTTTTTTTTGTTGCCCGAAACACGTAAACAATTTTTTTTTAAGAAAAAAAAAATGAATCTGCTCCTACAATTTGCCATACTCGCTTCTGCGAATTTTTTCGAACGATCGTAACGCCGTTCTTTGCAATCGGTACCAAGCTTTTTTTATTCGAGATTTTTTTTTTACCGATGTAAAAAAAAATGAAACACGCTTGACGAGCTTACATCCAGAAAAATAATTTTATGTAGATCAAGTAAAATATTTATTTGATTTAAATAAATATTCATTTGGATAAAATAAATGTTTATTTGATTAAAATAAATATTCATTCGGATAAAATAAATATTTATTTGATTGAAATAAATATTTATTTGACTAAAATAAATATTTATTTGATTTAAAAAAAAAAAATATTTTACTCAATCTCAATAAACGGTGGCTGTCGAATAAATTATTTTTTTGGGTGTAATTAATTGAAATGAAAAATTTCATTCTACCTGTGTTATCGTCAATTTTTGTTACGACGATTTCCCAGCAACGAAACTCCTCGACAGCCTCGATGTACAAAAATTTTAACAATGATCGATGCTCACTTAATTCGTTCTTCGCACACTCGCTCGCTTCCCCTCGATCTCTCGTCTAATCGCCGACGATGAATATGAAACAGCGCCGGTCTCCTCGGTCGACAATAGAAAAACACTGTGCATTCGGGCGCCATTGAGCAAACAGTATATAACAGTATACCTGCACTGCAACTAATCCACGGTGTAAGCACGGTAAATTCGGTCTCGAGTGCACGAGCGGGCTGCAAGCTTTTAAGGGGACGTTGAATTATTGTTCGACGATTCGGAAGGGGGGAAACTTCCCGTTCGCTTCCTCCCAAATTTCCTGCTGACTCGGAGGAACATCTCTAGAAAAAAAAAGCTAACAACTACGAGCGATTGTTTAAATTTTTATTTTTAGTTGAATCCGAAAGAGCGAGTCCGTTTTGCCCCACACAATTTTTTTTTTTTTTTGTATTATAGTAACTAATATTTTGTCGGAAAAAAATAGTTCCAATTGAGCGATGATCGATCGTGCATTTTGTGGAATGAAAATTTCTTGATTTTCTTGATGATAATTATCGGAATGTCCATTTTATCCCATACAATCTTTTTCATATTTTAATAATCACTGTGACGTAGAAAAAATAAAATCATATTCCATTACAGTCGCTTCAGGTGACGATCTTTTTAACAATTCAATTCCGTCGATTTTCTCCACAGTTGCAGGAAGCTCCATTTTGCCCCATATGTTATATATTTCCCTCGAATGCAGCGAATGAGTCTCGCGGATTAATTCCCATCTCAAAAACCAGAAACATGTTCTATAAATCAATCCCGTGCCCTGAATCGCTCAGCCGGTCCATTTTGCACCATATTTTATATACTTCTCCAAATATTTAATATTTAATATTTAATATTTAATATTTAATATTTAATATTTAATATTTAATATTTAATATTTAATATTTAATATTTAATATTTAATATTTAATATTTAATATTTAATATTTAATATTTAATATTTAATATTTAATATTTAATATTTAATATTTAATATTTAATATTTAATATTTAATATTTAATATTTAATATATTTCCCCCGATTCATTTCCGCTCCAAAAACCTGCAAAAATATTCCGCAAATCAACCCCACGTCCGAATCTCCTTCAGCCGCTCCATTTTGCCCCGCCCGACCAATCGAACATTTCGCTCACCCATTTCGATCACACTACCCAAAATAAATTCATAAGCAAAGATCCCCGACGGCTACTTGCGCGAACTGTCCAAAGGGTGAAAAAAAAAAAAAAAAAAAAAAAATCATCGCTCCGCTTCACCGTCCGACGCGCAGGGACGACGTTCCGACTATCCCACAGTGGCGATGCATTAGTGCGCCGTAACGTGTGGCGCGGCCCGGGGCCACGAATTCGATATTCCTTCGTTCTTTCAATCCCTCGTCGTGCCGGTCGGTCGTGCCAAGGGGGTTACGCTAACTATCCCAGTTCGTTGGTTCACTTTCACCCCCGTTCGGTGGCTCTCGTTCTCTACCGTTCTTTCAATATGCTTCCCTAACGCAGCATATGCCAGCTCCGCTACTCGTCGATTCCCGGTCGCATCGCTTCGTTCCCTCGCGCCGCTAATCCGATTTATTATCCGACTCCGGCTCGAGCCGGGCGAGGCTCTATATCGAGATTTTATCGTCGATATCGATAGCCAACGGCGGTCGGGGTGAACCGAGCCGAAGGGCGGGGAGAATGCGAGCTCGGCCCAGGCTCCTCATGCGTGTATGGAGATCTCCGGCGAGACACGCATATGCTGGTTGCATGCAAACGTGACGAGGGTTGGGCACGAATTGACGGGCTTGTTTTTTTTTTACCCGATAGAGTATCGCATGCTTAGATAAGGCGAAAGAGATTTTTCGAGCCGGGGAGAACCCTCTCGCGAAACTGTTCTCTGTTTCTGGGAGTTAACTGGGCGATTTCGCGGACCCACGTCGAGAGTGGGACGAGCCCTGGCGGGAAGGACTCGTGGCCGAGGAGCCGAATAATACAATTAATGGTAGAGGAAAACATTTATTAATTGTAAGGTCTCGGGGAGGGATTTTCGACGTGGGAGATTGTTGGAACTTTGAGGAACAAAAAACTTAGGCGGCTGGGAGGACGTGTACTCGTTTTGCTGGCACAGACTGGGGGTTTTTTTTTTTTTCTAAGTAGATGCAAACTTGGATTCTCATCCCGGACGCTTGATGATTCTAAGTCCAGTTGAGTCAAAATCGCCCTAGTTGTTCCAGTTAGACACTGTTCTAAGTTCACCCGGGTCAAAGTCGCTCTATCGCTTATCCCAGACTGATTATTCTAAGTCCACCTGGGTCAAAGTCTCGGCGTGTGTTATCCCAGACTGATTATTTCATGTCAATGTGGGAGAAAAATTTCCGAAGAGCGAACCCAGGTGCACACTATTCTAAGTCCACCCGGGTCAAAGTCGCCCGATGAGTTCTTTCAGGCTGATAATTCTAAGTTCATCAGGATAAAAATCTTTGCCAAGGGTGAGTTCAGACAAAGACTATTCTAAGTCCACCTGGGAGAACATTTCCGGAAGAGCCAACTCGGAGTAGTTTAGCAGTTGGAGTATTTCCACACTACTCTAAGTCCACATGGGTCTACGTCGCCCTATGAGTTCTCTGAGGCTGATAATTCTAAGTCCATCAGGGTCAAAACGTCCCTAAGGGTGAATTCAGCCTAAGACTATTCCAAGCCCACCTGGACAACATTTTCCTAAGCGCGGACAGGGGTTAGCGCTATTCTAAGTCCACTTGGGTGAAAGTCGCCCTATAAGTTCTAGCAGGCTGATAATTCTAAGTCCATCGGGGTCAACATTTTCGTAAGGGTGAATTCAGACTAAGACTATTCTAAGTCCGCCGGGACAACATTTTCCTAAACGCACACTCAGGCGGGCGCTATTCTAAGTCCACCTGGGTCAAAGTCTCGCTATCAGTTATCCCAGACTGATTATTCCAAGTCCACCTGGGCCAACATTTCCAGAAGAGCCAATCCAGTTTCACACTATTCTAAGTCCAAATGGTTCAAAGTCGCCCCATGAGCTCTCCCAGACCGATTATTCTAAGTCCACCTCGGCCAAAATTTTCCTATGCGCGAATTCAGACTGAGACTATTCTAACTCCATCTGGGTTAAAGTCGCCCCATAATTTCTCCCAGACCGATTATTCTAAGTACAGCTGGGCCAAACTTTTCCCAATAACCAATCAAGACTATTCTCACTCGCCCGGCTCGAACTCTCTCCAAGTATCCTCCCAGGCCCGGATTATTCAAAGTCCAACTGGCTCACAGTTTCACCCCCCCCCGAGACTTTCTAAGTACACCTTTCACTTAGACGTACCACCAGACACACTTACAAATAAGAAAAAAAAGGGTGAAAAAAGGATGGTTAATATGAAAAAGTGAGAAGAAAAGAGGTCATGAATTTGTTGACAGCTCGACAGTATTATTGAACCCTCTTCGCCTAACGCGCGTGTCTCCCCCCCCCCCCCCCCCGCCCCCCCATACCGAAACCGCATATTCACTTACCTTTTTCTTTCCCTCTATTTTCTCTCGCTCCATTCCATTCTCAGTTAAAACGATTTTTCGTCCCTTTGCCCGAGTGTTACCAACGCACGCACGTCGTACCTCCCTCTATCGCGCGTTCTCCACGCGTCACCACGTGGCCTTAGCGAACCCTAACAGCCGCTCGACTAGAGTGCCGAGTTCCAACCCCCTCGTTGCCGCACACTTCACGCCCCCTTCCTCATCGTAACTGACGTAAAAATCTGCAAAAAAAAAAAATAAAAAACGCCCCTGCGATTTTGGACTTTTGAATTTGGAGATTGTACATTAAAGTCATTGGTCGATCGTCGGGGGAAGAAGCGAAACTGGTTGTTAACGCAGGCCGACAGCATTGTCGGTGAACAAGTGCTTATCAGAGCAATTTATTCGATCTAGGGCGGCGTGACAAATCCAATGAAGTACGTCGCGATGACGTTCGGAAAAATCGTCACTTCGGCGCAATTGCAAAGTGACAATTGAACTGGCGTTTTCTTAAGTCGATTACTCGTTTGTGGAGTTGAAAATCACCTCAGATCATATTCAACTAATTCATAGAATTTGGTCCGATAGTTGGCATGTTTTTTTTTTTTTTTTAAATAATTTTTTACAATTTTTATGATTTTTATCATTTTTTAAAAATAATTATTATCATTATCTTTAATCGCTCACAATGTTTCAGGAAAAATAAATGTCAAAACCCATGGAAAACCAATGTTTTTTTTTTTGCATTGTCATTTTTTTTTTTTTTTTTTTTCTATGTTACCAATTTTCGGTTTTCCTCGTTGTCATAAGTCCAAAGAAATAGACTCCTCGAGCGAAAGGACAATGGCACTATTTTTTTTTTTTTTTTGTTTACTGTTAGCCTGATGTCACCGCTGTGAAATGACGTTTGAAATTTGAAAATCGGGACATTTTTCTGATGAAAAATTAATTGAAAAACAAACGAATTTAAAAGTGGTCCAATTTTTTGTTTTCTACTTATTTGGTATTTTTTTGTTGTCTCCCAGCCTGAGATTAAGGTATTTTTTCTTGCAAAATTAGCAAAACGACGTTTCAAATTGGAAAGTCGTGACATTTCTCTGATGAACAATTAATTAAAAATAAACAAATAAAAAAGATCATCCAATACGTTTTTTTTTTTTCTAACTTGATTGACATTTTTTGTTTCCCGTCCTGAAATTAAGTCTTCCGACTGTTTCCTCGAATTTCGATTTATCGCCAAAAATTTTAAGTGCCACGACGACAGTGAAAGGACGAAGAAAAAAGAACCGCGCAACGGCTAGAGAAGGGGGGGGGGGGTGGGGGTGGAGTAGGGGGGGGCAGATTGTTAGGGGTGTTAGGGGTTTTTGGATTGCGAGAATAGTTGGCGTGTGCCGTTCGTGTAAGGCGTCAATCACACGCCAGTACGCATATATTTACGGGAGAGCCAGAGAGCGTGGATGGAGTTGGGTTATAGGGTGGTTTCATTCCGGCACCCCAAGCAGCCCGACATTCGGGGGCGATATATACGGCCGCAAATACCCGAGCGAGTCTCCGGTCGACGGGAGTCCCGCGAAACACACCCCCTTGCCCGTAACGCCCGACGGCAGGAGCAACCCCGTGTGTTGGCTAAATAATGGTCCAGGGGGGGCGGGACGGGGGGGGGGGGGGGGTGGTGGTACGACGTGTCAACTGCCTTGACAGTACGACGTTACGGCTGTCGGGCTCTGAACGAACAGCCACGGAGCAGCGGCAGCGTGCAGCGCGACCGGCAGCACACTTTCGTCTGTCGGAACTCACGTCGACGACGAATTCGATTCCAACAACGTATTTCGTTGCCAACAAAAGAACGGTGAAATAATAGAGAGGAATTTCGGGTTCCGTGGCGGTCGAAAATATGTAAAAAAAAAAAAAAAAACATGGTTTCGAAATATGACGACCATTAAGGGTTCTGGGATGGATTCTGGCCGGTCAACGATCATGGAAGAGTTTGAATGTTAGAAACAATTCTCGCTCTCGAAGGGGTGCTTGGAATCTTAGGGGGAGTTAGGGCGATATGTCTTGGTGGATGTCCTGGTGGATGTCCTGGTGGATGTCCTGGTGGATGTTCTG
The DNA here is from genome assembly GCA_963575735.1 of Amblyjoppa fuscipennis. NCBI lineage: Eukaryota > Metazoa > Arthropoda > Insecta > Hymenoptera > Ichneumonidae > Amblyjoppa > Amblyjoppa fuscipennis. The sequence goes on from OY754497.1 coordinate 13,444,997, forward strand.
GTGGATGTCCTGGTGGATGTCCTGGTGGATGTCCTGGTGGATGTCTTGGTGGATGTCTTGGTGGATGTCTTGGTGGATGTCTTGGTGGATGTCTTGGTGGATGTCTTGGTGGATGTCTTGGTGGATGTCTTGGTGGATGTCTTGCTGGATGCCTTGATGGATGTCTTTCTGGATGTCTTATTGAACAGTCTTGCAGAATATTGCCTAATATATTGATCGTATATTGCCCGATATATTGCCCTATATATTCCCCGATATATTGCCCGATATATTGTCCCATATATTGTCCGATATATTGTCCGATATATTGCCCGATATATTTCCCGATATATTGCCCGATATATTGCCCGATATATTGCCCGATATATTGCCCGATATATTGCCCGATATATTGCCCGATATATTGCCCGATATATTGCCCCATATACTGCCTGATATATTGGCCGATATACTGTCCGATATATTGCCCGGTATATTGCCCGATATATTGCCCGATATATTGCCCGATATATTGCCCGATATATTGCCCCATATACTGCCTGATATATTGGCCGATATATTGTCCGATATATTGTCCGATATATTGCCCGATATATTGCCCGAAATATTGCCCGATATATTGCCCGATACTTGCAAATCGCGGATCTGTCGCGGTTTCGACTCATGAATTTGTAAACGTCAATAGACGTAAAAAAAATAGTTTCATGTGAGACAATAAACACCAGGGTTGATTTATCATTGTCACGAAACTCGCAGGCCTCTCTTGTGGAGAGGATGGGAATGAACCATTAAATCGAGACACTTTCAGGCCGAGCCCCCGCGAGCAAACACGGAACCCTCTCGAGTTTTAAAGATTCGATGGACATCCATCGTAAAGTGTGAAAGTCGTATACGGTATAAGCTTCGCAGATTCTTATCGTATCGCTATAGATACAGATATATGGTGGAAAAAAAAGGGGAGTGAATTTTGGAGTCATTCCCGAGGCAAAAGTCTCCTGTGGGAGCGATGCCTCAGGCTTAGTTTAAAGTATGTTTTTTTACACACACACACACACACACACACACACACACACACTTACCGACGAGCGGGAAAAACGTTATCGTCACGACGAGAGATTGAAACTCTCCACTTCTTCTTCGATCCCCCAGAAAACGATTTTGAGGCGAACGACTCGCGCTTTCTAGCCGAATTGCCAGGCATTTTTTTTTTTTTTTTTTTTTTTTTTTTTTTTTTTATTCAAGGGGTCGGACGAACGTAATTTAGTACGAAAAGCTTGATTTATTTATTTATGTAGGTAAAAAATAGCGTGCAAAAAATCACATGCTTGTCGATCGTTCTCGAGGGTGTCGCGACCGTCCGAAAAAAAATTCAAAGAACTGGGTGGAAAAAGATGGTAGGATGAGTTTCGATATATATATATATATTTTTTTTTTAATTGAGCATACAATTTTTCATAAAATTTTTCACAAAAAATAATAAACTTCTATTGAAAATAAATAACCATCAATTAAAAATAAATAACCACCTATTGAAGACAAATAACGATTTATTGAAGACGAACAATCATTTATTTTAAGATAAATAAAAAGTTATTTAAAGCAAACAAATTTACTATCGATGGATAAATATTAATTCTGCCCACCATCTGACATTGTAATGCGTAAATGTGCAATGTGTAAAAAAAAAAAAAAAAAAAAATAGAACCTGCATTGTAAGGGAGATCAATAAAAGTCTTTTACAACTACCGTTGATTCGAATAAAATTGATATCCATTTGCGAGTCACCGATCGACTGAATCTTTCAATCTAGTTCCGGGCTATCGGAGAGTCTCAAAAATCTCAGGATCGCGATAATAGTCGTCCCGTAGGATGGCGGCCCGAAAGTGATGATCATCGGCGCGGCGAAGGGCCGAGGCGAGGGGCATCGACCGTCCTCACCCTCCGTGCGTTAGCCTGCCGCGAGAGAATCAGAAATTCCGTCGGCGTTTCCGTGGCCCGGCGTGTGGGCGCCAATCATGCGAACATTCAGCGGCGCACGCAAACGGTACCGGGCTTTCGGGCAGGCCGACGGAGATGGAACTGATCACGGTGTGCTCCGAACAGAGCGAAGAGGAAAAGAGGTCGTGCGGCCGAGTGAGAACCTGCGCGAAACCGACAAAATATCTAAAATACCTAAAATACCCAAAATACCTAAAGTACGTAAAATATCTTTAATACCTAAAATACAAGGCACATAAGTTAGCAACGTTGGTCCAATGAGATTATTGACAGCTGTCATGTTTTGCAGAAAGTTGCTTTCCTATCGAGCCGATAATATAATATAATGTAATATATTAATATAAATATTTATAATAATCATAATTATGTATATGTATATAATAATAATAATAATAATAATAATAATAATAATAATAATAATAATAAAAATAATAATATAACGGAATACTTTTTTTCATCATTTCGCTGGAAGAAAAACTATTTGAGAAAAGTCACAACTGTCAATGATACCATTGGAGCAACGTTTCTGGCTTCCCTGCCGCAAAAATATCAAAAATATCAAAAATATCAAAAATATCAAAAATATCAAAAATATCAAAAATATCAAAAATATCAAAAATATCAAAAATATCAAAAATATCAAGGAAGGGAGGTTGATTTCGGTTGCGAATGTGGCCGGTTCGCCGCTGCGGATGGGGGAGAGGGAACGAGACGACTCCTGTCCCCGTCACACAGACGGAGCTAGCCGGACAGAGCCGGAAAATCGAAAGGTCCTGAGCAGCGTCGTTCCAAACCCGATTTGCCCGAAACTCACCAATTATTTGGCCATTCGTTGGCAACGTGCGCCAAATCTACAAGTGTTTACCCCCCGAGCCCGATCGAGGGTTCCGGTTTCACCGGCACGCTGCTCGACGCTGCTCGACATCGGCAAGCTGAATGGCAACAGGAAGAGCGGCGCCGCTTCGACCCGGAGAGGTGAAAATAAAAGCCTCTGTTCGCTCGGCGAAAGAGGTGGAAAATCGCTGATTTCTCGCAAAAACAGAAAGCCTCCGGGCTAACACCCACTGTTAAACTGCACTGGCCTCGAAGAACGGACGAATGGTTGGTATTGTTATTTTTTTTTTTCTTTTTTTTCCTCGAAATTTTCGCTAATTGGGCGACAAATAATCAGCGTTTCCTTTCGTCGCTGTTTGTCCCTTCTTTTTTCCCGACTGTACAAAAATCAGGCGGGTCGGAGTCAGCAGAAAAAAAAAACAAAAAAAATATCCACCAACGAGAAGAAGCAACCGAGGTGGGAGTATCGAAAAAAAAAAAAGAAAAAGAAAACGAATGCTCAGCTACTCGCCTATTGGTCGATCGATCGGCTATTATAGAAAATATAAATATAGTAGGGGGCCTCGGAGCTCGCGCGCTCGCAACCCTTTATGAACTTGAGCCCTTATTATTCTGAATCCTCTAAAAGACATATGCCCTTACAATTCTAAGTCCCACTATTACGATTTCATTTTTAATCAACTTTGTGTCCTTATTGTTGTCTCTCTGACCCTATTATTGATCCCGCTGACTCCATTATTGACCCCCCTGACCCTATTATTGACCCCTTTGCCCCTATTATTGATCCCATTTGATCCTATTATTGACCTCCGGTAATCCTATTATTGACCTCCTTAACCCTATTATTGAACCCCCTTAATCCCATTATTTACCTCCTTTGACCCTATTATTGACCACACAGTTCGGAAATATTTCAAAAATATTTCCGGACTATGTGGAATGGTCGGTACTTTTTTTTTCTCGAAATTCGCATTAATTGGGCGACAATAATTAGCCATTCTTTTCGTCGTCATTTATCCTTTCTTTTTTCCCAACTTTATAAAAATCACTCGGGCCAGAATCAGCATAAAAAAAAAAAAACAAACAAAAACCACCAACGAGAAGAAGCAACCTCGCAGCGCGTCACGAAAAAAAAAAAAAACGAAAAAAAAAACCGAATGTTCAGCTGCTCGCCTATTGGCCGATCGTTCGGCCAATATTTTAATTGACTTTCTCGCCGTCGCTAAAATCGATCGGGGATTAATACGCTCCATCGTACAAACACTAATTACGCCGACGATCTCGCGCACTAATTAGTAAAGGGGTGGGGGGAAGGGGGGGGAGGAGGAGGAGTTGTCCCCTTCGCGCGTGCACGGCGACGTATAAGCTCACTCTTGCAGCGAGATATGAAGGAGAGGGGGTGAAGGGGGAGGAGAGGGGGAGAACTGCCGGAGAGAACGGCCCGTGGACCAGGTTGGCTAGGTGTTAATTAATTAGAGCCACTCCCCGGAATGAGCGAGTACACGAGCCCTTGGGTCATGTGGAGCGAAAATTTTGCGAGTGCCTTGACGTCGAGCGTCGGCGAACATCCGGGCGATAGATCCGGTCTCGGCTGTGCGGAGGGAAAAAGGGCGAAGAAAGACGAGGAGGGAAAAAAATGAGGTCTTAGGCGCAAAAGGAGCAAATGTGAGGGGGGGGGGGGGCGGAGAGCTTGGGCGAGGGATGAAATGACGTCGAGACGTTCGAAGGAGGGTGACCGAGCCAAGCGTGTGGACGAGAGGAAGCCGAGAATTTTTAATTGCTGATTGGTAAATAAGTAAATTGCCGGAAGAAAAAAGAAAAAAAATTAGGAACGAGGGGACGACCTGGGTGAGGCACTAAGCGCAATGCAAACTCTGCGATTGAACGTAACAATTAATCTCAATCTCAATCTCAATCTTTAATCTCCTCCAATCTCCTCCAGTCTCCTCCAATCTCCTCCAATCTCCTCCAATGTCCTTTAATCTCCTCCATTCTCCTCCACTCTCCTGCACTCTCCTCCACTCTCCTCCACTCTCCTCCAATCTCCTCCCATCTCCTCCAATCTCCACCAGTCTCCACCAATCTCCACCAATCTCCACCAATCTCCTCCAATCTCCACCAATCTCCACCAATCGCCACCAATCTCCACCAATCTCCACCAATCTCCACCAATATCCACCAATCTCCACCAATCTCCTCCAATCTCCTGCACTCTCCTGCACTCTCCTCCGATCTCCTCCCATCTCGTCTAATCTCCACCAATCTCGACCAATCTCCACCAACCTCCACCAATCTCCACCAATCTCCACCAATCTCCACCAATCTCCACCAATCTCCACCAATCTCCACCAATCTCCACCAATCTCCTCCAATTTCCACCAATCTCCTCCAATTTCCACCAATCTCCACCAATCTCCTCCAATCTCCTCCAATCTCCTCCAATCTCCTCCAATCTCCTCCAATCTCCTCCAATCTCCTCCAATCTCCTCCAATCTCCTCCAATCTCCTCCAATCTCCTCCAATCTACTCCAATCTCAATTTTTATTTTCATGTTACGGAAACGGAGCATTCTCTACAAGGAAGCAGAAATAAAAAAAAAATAAGAAAAAGAAATAAGACCGTGATCTCGAGTTTCACGGTGCAGGTGTGCGTAAGCATTTTTTTATTCTTAAATATATTTTTTACAAATAATTTTTTACGATTGTGTCAAATTCTCGAAGCGCACGAGAGATGCTTACGGAAGTTGAAAATAAATTCTCGCCTTGCGTTTCAGTCGTGCGAGCGCCGTGGCGTGGATGCCAGCGGCACCCTCGCGTGCCTCACGGCTGTTTCTTTTCTCCTCACCTTTTATCGTCCCTTAACGAGGTTCCTCCGGCACGCGAAGCCTCGGTACGACGAGCAACGGCTTCTCCTTTCGCTACTACCCGCGTACGTTTTTTTTTTTTTTTTCTTCATCGTTGCTCTACGCGGGCACAGAGTGTCGCTTCGTTGGGGCTGAGGTGCAGACGCGTACGCGCGAGCTTATGCATGAGCACACTTGAGCTTAAGGTGCGGCCACTGCGCAGCTCTCTGCTTCGTTGGATTATTATTACTCCACGGAATATATTCTGTATATATATTTACTTTTATTTTTATTTTTTTACGTTACTTGAGAGGAAAGCAACTGATTCGAAATAATTATTAATTGTTATTATATCGTATATATTGTAACTATCAAGGGAAATGAAAAGGACCACCGATTACCAAAAGAACGAGCGGCGGAATGGTAATCAACTCGAATAAGGAATCGTAATCGTTTCGGAACCGTGATAAGTCTGTTCGCGGCGAAATCTCGAAAAAGACTGTCGGTAAAATCTACGACCGTTGTGAACTCAACCGTTTGTTCGTCCATCAAATGTCTTACGGTTCGAGCCCTTCGTTTTGACCGCTCACCGATCAATAAATTGACTATCCTATTGGGGTTACGATACTTCTTACAAGATGTTATCCGAATGCCTCCGAATGCCTCCGAAAGCCTCCGAAAGCCTCCGAAAGCCTCCGAAAGCCTCCGAAAGCCTCCGAACGCCTCCGAACGCCTCCGAACGCCTCCGAACGCCTCCGAACGCCTCCGAACGCCTCCGAACGCCTCCGAACGCCTCCGAACGCCTCCGAACGCCTCCGAACGCCTCCGAACGCCTCCGAACGCCTCCGAACGCCTCCGAACGCCTCCGAACGCCTCCGAACGCCTTCGAACGCCTCCGAACGCCTCCGAAACCGTCTGAATCCATCCGAATGTCTGAATCTCTATGAGCGCACTGAGTTTTGTACATACATGTAACATATATATATATCAATACCTTTACTACTTCCCGAAAAATATTTCCCCATCATCGACCCCGCTAGAGAACCACTAAATAAAATTAATTTTTTCTCCGATCCATTCATACCATTGCACACGCGCACAGGTTCCACCCTCCCCTTTCAGCGCTCATCGCCACCTACATCTCATATCTCCATTCCTCTCTCTCTCTCTCTCTTGCTCTCTCTCGCCCTCTCGCTCTCCAGCATATTCCTCTACGGGGCTGGTGATTAGCAATCTGTAAGCCGATCAAAGGGCGTAGCGAATGCGAGTTCCCGTCAAGCCGGCCGCAATCGTCTCCTAGTCTAATCCAAGCCGGCAAAACCAGAACACCCTCGCATCATGCACGGTGCTGGAAGCTCTCCGCTTCCTGCACGGCGTGCATCGCGTGTGAGGAGTCCTCACTCGGCGAGAGCCTCGCGGAAGCTGCACGGCATCAGAAGCGACCCCTTTGCCGTTCATCTTCGTTCTTCGGCGGTGGCGCGCGTCCCTGGGCAACCCCCCTGCGGCTAGCACCTTTCAACAAGGGCACGAAGACGCCCGGAGAGGGGGAGAACTAACTCTACTGCATAACCGCCGCCCCCCCCCCTAACCTCCCCCTCGGCCACGGCCTCGGGCAATCTCCTTATTAACCGCAGCCGGTAATTGCTCGGTGTGCGCGATTATTTTGCGGTTCAGTGACCGTCAAAACCGGCCGAACCGCCCCTCCGGCGACGGGATTAGTCAGATTAGTCGACGGTTTAGGAACACGAATAATTGATCGGGAGCATCCGTGTGGCATCGGCGCTCCTTGGACCGTGGCATTATCGTACTTCCAGACGCCAATTAAGCTTCTTCGGTTTCACGGCAGGATCGGCGTGAGCTGATATATATATATATATATATATATATATATATATATATATATATATATATATATATATGTCTTTAGGCGTTTTTCATTGTAATTAATGTATTACATCACCGAATCAATAGATCGACCACTAGTTCGTTCCATTGTTCGATTTTATAATACATTGTATTTAATATTATTATCATTATTCTCATAATAATAAAGTTCATGTCGATTGGACACTCGTACCAATACTCATAAATACTCACAGATACTGATGGATACTCACAGATACTCACAAATACTCACAGGGCTGCTATTATTCTCAATAATATCAATAATAATCCAATTATTATATTATAATATCATTAGATAAAAATAATAAATATAATATAATATTATTATTGTCATTATGATCATTGTATATAATTATAAAAATTTTGCACAACGCTTATTCTGCGATGAGAGGGTGAGCGGATTAATCAAAAGGCGCCTAAACCTTCGGCACCATGTGACTTCGAATTTGCGCCCATTGAGGATAAACAATGGACGACGGAGAGAAAATAAAAACAACAACTGCGTCTCAACGAGCGGGGCCATCGTGAAAAGTCACTCGGGAGTTCGAGTTCGATCTCGTCGAGCCAGCCGTTGGTACATTTAATTTAGCCGTGGAACGACGTACGCACAAGGGTGGGCGTGCAGGTACATCTGTCAATGGCTCGGCTATGTTCTCGGATTGCCCGGTAGCCTCGGAAGCGGCGGGGGCCACGTGGGGCTTGAGTTATTCGCGCTTGTCGACGACGATCGGGAATCTCCCAGCGCCGCAGCGAAGCCGGCTTATATGCACAGCCGCGATCATTGTCAGAAACACGTGCTACGATTTCGCCCGCGTAAATCTCCGGCGTTTTCGTCCACTCTCGCCGAGCCCTCTTTCAATGCTTAAAAATAAAAGAGATCAAAAAATTAGACCCGTTTCGTGAATAGCCGGATGAGCGACGAAAGAGGAAAACTGGGGGAGAAAAATTGAAAATTCTCTCGCGGCTCTTCGGTTCGTTCGCAGTTTGTCTGTCGATGCTGGCTACTCGCTCGAGGAACATTTCGGAGCAAGTTTCACGTTCTTGTTGTTCGATTCATTTTGTGTTTCCGCGATTTTTTTTTTATCCAGTTTCGTTCTCTCGGCGAGACTTTTCGCTGAGATTGTCAGCCCAACCAATCTGTTAGCCTTACCAAACTATTCCGTATCAATAAGTTCGCTCAAACGGGCAGTTATCTCAATCGGAAAGTTGGCCCAATGAATCTACCAGCCTTACCAATATATTTCCAATCAATCAGTTGACTGAACCAACCTGTTAGCCCAACTGATTTGTTGACCCAACCAATACGTTGGTCCAACCAATAAGTTGATCCAACCAATAAGTTGTTTCAACCAATAACTTGGTCCAACCAATAAGTTGGTCCAACCAATAAGTTGGTCCAACCAATAACTTGGTCCAACCAATAACTTGGTCCAACCAATAACTTGGTCCAACCAATAACTTGGTCCAACCAATAACTTGGTCCAACCAATAACTTGGTCCAACCAATAACTTGGTCCAACCAATAACTTGGTCCAACCAATAACTTGGTCCAACCAATAACTTGGTCCAACCAATAACTTGGTCCAACCAATAACTTGGTCCAACCAATAAGTTGATCCAACCAATAAGCTGGTCCAAACAATAAGTTGGTCCAACCAATAAGTTGATCCAACCAATAAGCTGGTCCAAACAATAAGCTGGTCCAAACAATAAGCTGGTCTAAACAATAAGCTGGTCCAACCAATAGGCTGGTCCAACCAATAGGTTGGTCCAAATAATAAGTTGGTCCAACCAATAAGTTGGTCCAACTAATAGGTTCGTCCGACCAATAAGTTGGTCCAACCAATAAGTTGGTCCAACCAATAAGTTGATCCAACCAATAACTTGGTCCAACCATTAAGTTGGTCCAATCAATATGTCAGCCTTACCAACCTATTTCCAACCAATAAGTTGACTCAATCGGAAAATTGGCCCAACAAATCTATCAAACTTACCAACCTATTTCCACTTAATCACATCGCTTAATCAACCCGGTAGCCAAACTGATTTGTTGACCCAACCACTCTGTTGGCCCAACCAATTTGTTGGCCCAACCAACTCAATTTTTCATCCAGTCACTTGGGCCAATCCTCTTTCTCCATCTTGACGAAAACCAACATCCGCACAGCGCATGCTACGCTGAAAGGGTGAGCGAACCGACGACGACGACGAAGAGTTTTCAGTAACCCGAAACACTTGCTGTTTGATCGGCTAAAAGTCACTTAAATTACTCGCCGCAATCCCCGTAACGTAACCTTCGATTTTCATCGGTTCCAATGACCATTCTCTCGGTCGTGGAACCGGAGAGGGTTGACTTTCCCCCGCTAAGTGTACCAACGAAAGGGTCGTCCCAGTTTAAACAGAACAAGTGTTCTTTCGCACGATATTATATCGCGTTCCTCGAATCTTTCGTTCGCCGGCGAGCGAAACTCCTCTCGGTATTTACTCGCCGGTTAGCTCGAGGAGTTTGCTTACATATCTAAAATGAAAACAAGCTTATCTCTCCATTATCTCCGAACCAAGACATCCCTCAGCCGCGTAAAATCGCGGCTCTTTTTACCTACAAAAATATCCGCAGCGTCCGCCACCGACACTCCATTCGTCGTACTGAAAAAGTTTCTCAGGGAATTACACGGGAAATGCATTAAAGTGTAATAAAAAAAAAGTCTAATAAAAATCCCTCGGAAAAGTGCGCTGTGTCAGCAAAGTTTGGATAGCGGAGAAAAAAAAATGTTTAAAACAAAAAATTTGAAAATGACGATCGAAGCTGGAAACGGTGCGAATTCGCGACCTCTCGCAGTTTAGGATTCATCTAAATTAAAATGCTCTGAGGGATGGAATCATGAGCCTAGCTTAGGTATTTTTTATTTTTTCCGTAGAACACGATGGACACCTCGGATTTTTTTCCAGCTCCATTGGGAGCCGAGATATCGACCTTTGAAAATCACGAAAATCGACGTTTTTTTTTTTTTTCAAAAGTGGCTCAAAAATGGAAAAATTGTTTTTCAATCGTTTTTTTTTCTGTTTCAAGGCTATATTCGATGTATTTTTTTCCCGCTGTCATTGTTTTCACGCAGTCGTTGCAGTCCAGTCGATTAGTCAATTGCCAAGAATTCGAAGCGAAAACGAGACATTGAAAGTCTCGATTTTATGCACCAAAATTCATATTTTTGGGATTTAAATGGAAAATATTGGACTGGGAGTTAAATAATTGTTATATTCGTGATCAGCGGTAAAAAAAAAATACATCGAATGTAGCTTTGAAACAAACAAAAAAATCGAATAAACAACGATTTTTTTTTTCAATTTTTAAGCCACTTTTGAAGAAACGTCGATTTTCGTGATTTTCAAAGCTCGACATCTCGGCTCCCAATCGATCTAGCAAAGATCTAATGTGTCCATTGTGTTGTACGGGAAAAAATACACCAGATTGGATTGTAGCTGAAGTTTTGGAAGCGTTTTATCGTGCCGTTCGAGGACGTTGAAAAACGCCAAAAATTGACTCAAAGGTCTTGCAATTTATTGACATTTTGTGTGTTTTTTTTTTCGCACCGTCGACAAAAAAAAAATTCAAAAAAAAATCAACATCGACAGGTATTAATGTGAATAATTTTTTTGAAAATTTCCGCCGATTTGACTTAGACTTAGACTTTGACTTGGACTCAGACTTCTCGGCGAAGCTTGAAATCACTCGCACCGTCGACAAAAAAAATTTCAAAAAAAAAATCAACATCGACAGGTATTAATGTGAATAATTTTTTTGAAAATTTCCGCCGATTTACATAGAAGCGTAGGCGCGCAGCTGGCCTCGTAAACATAGTTTATCCTGGCGCTCCTCGGTCTCATTATTACGAAATATCTCATTCCGGCGTCCTCCTCGCCGCGTTATTGTCGTTTCGTGTCGGTGAGATTAAAAAAAAAAAAAAAAAAAAGATAGAATGCACGGCCCAGCGAAGGGCGGCAAACGGAGGTGGTGAATTCGCGGGGGCTCTAAAAATAATAGTAAAAAAAAAAAAAAAAAAAAAATCTCGTTCGGTTTAAGTCGAGGAAGGAAAAACCGGCCTTATCCGAGCGGCTCGCGGATAACGTAACGACAAGAAGTTAACGGCCGAAGTGGCTGCGAGGTGATGAAAAAAAAAAAAAAAAAAACGGCTCGAGCACACCGAGAAACGTTAATTGCCCGATAAAAGAAAGTTACGATCGAGGCGGGAAGCTCCCGTAACGAGGGCGAGGCGAGGAAATGACAGGATGAGGCGGTTTTCGCCACTTTCGACTCTCATCGAGCGGCGAGTTCAATTTTTTTTTATTTTTTTTTTTTTTTCCCTCCCGAGATTTTTCAACATTGCTCTGGGAGCGGTAAAAAAGGATTTTGCGCACGGATATTAAAGAGAAATATCGTCGCTGCGAGCGACAATGATAAAAAGTAATGAAACAAGAGTCGGGAACTAGAGCGTTTTAAAAAGTGTATTCGATGTATAAACAGGATGTTCCGTTGGATTATCATTATCCTCCGAGGAGAAGCCCGTGATTTATCCAGTCGCCGTTATATCGTTACGGCGACTGGCTCTTGGAGTATTTGTGTTTTTTTTTTTTGGTATTTTTTTGTGGGCACAACCGCGAGAAGCTGCAGGCCACACCCTTTGCTCACTTAAGATATGCGAACGGTAGCGCGCTGTCCGCTGCGATGGTCAAGCCCGTCGTCGGCCCACATGGAGTTTATTCAGAGATTCGAGCTTCAGGATGTCCTGGTAAAAAAAATTGAAAAAAAATAAATAAATAAATAAAAATAAATGGTTGACTTAAAATTTCACTCAGTTGCTCAACCACGCAATTCAAGTGTTCAGAGAGATGATTTATTTGGGTGATTTAGAACTGAGAGGGGTCCATCGTACGCCAATTTTTTTTTTTTTCTTTAGGAGAGATCATTGCTTGGGATCACCTTGGATCTCCGAAGGGGACTTGAAATATCTAAGGCCGAGGACTTAAGTATTTGTTATTTATTAATTGGTAATTTAATTAATAAATTGATATGACAATATCAATAAGATTAATTCTCAGAAGCTCCGAGGAGCTTCTGGGAATGTGAATTTCGCATGTGAGGATCCCAATTGGGTATCTCGATTGAGGATCCCAATTGGGGACCCCAATTGAGGACCCCAATTGAGGATCCCAATTGAGGAACCCAATTGAGGATCTCAATTGAAGTTCTCAATTGAAGTTCTCAATTGAGGAACCCAATTGAGGATCCCGATTGAAGTTCCCCTATTGAGAATCCCAATTGAGGATCCTAATTGAGGATTCCACTTGAGGATCCCAATTGAGGAACCCAATTGAGGATCTCAATTGAAGTTCTCAATTGAGGACTCCAATTGAGAACCCCAATTGAGATTTCCAATTGCGGATCCCAATTGAGGACCCCAATTGCGGATTCCAATTGAGGACCCCAATTGAGGATCCCGATTGAAGTTCCCCTATTGAGAATCCCAATTGAGGATCCCAATTGAGGATTTCACTTGAGGATCCCGATTGAAGTTCCCAATTGAGAATCCCAATTGAGGATCCCAATTGAGGATTCCACTTGACGATCCCACTTGAGCATCGTATTTGAGCATCCCATTTGAGGATCACATTTGAACACCGCATTTAAGGATCCCATTTGAGCATCGCATTTGAGGATCCCAATTGAGGAACCCAATTGAGGATCTCAATTGAAGTTCTCAATTGAGGACTCCAATTGAGGACCCCAATTGAGATTTTCAATTGCGGATCCCAATTGAGGACCCCAATTGCGGATTCCAATTGAGGACCCCAATTGAGGATCCCGATTGAAGTTCCCCTATTGAGAATCCCAATTGAGGATCCCAATTGAGGATTCCACTTGAGGATCCCGATTGAAGATCCCAATTGAGAATCCCAATTGAGGATCCCAATTGAGGATTCCACTTGAGGATCCCACTTGAGCATCGTATTTGAGCATCACATTTGAACACCGCATTTAAGAATCCCATGTGAGAATCACATTTGAACACCGCATTTAAGGATCCCATTTGAGCATCGCATTTGAGGATACCATTTGAGGAACCCAATTGAGGATCGCACTTGAAGATCCCACTTGATGATCTCACTTGAGGCTCCCACTTGAGAATACCATTTGATGATCACATTTGACGATTGCATATGAGCATCGCTGTGACTGTCACTGTGACTATCGCTGGAATGACAGAAGTCGTAAAAAAAAAAAAAAAAAAAAAAAAAAAACAAAAAACAAAATTGGAAAACATGTACATCAACCGAGCGATTGATTAATAGTTTTTCTAAATTCATAAAAATTCGTGCGACGAGAGAATCGGAGGAGGTGGGGCGCGTGTGTCCGAGGAATTGGAGACCGTCGGGACGTTTCTGGTACGGACAGCACGAACGGGACTGCGGAGATAGGACGAGGCTCGGAAAAAGGTGGAAAGAGGAGAGCAGCGGGCAGATAAAAGGATGAGAGGCGATCGCCGTTGGATGCAGGCGAGGTTTCGCGCTCGAGCGTTCGCCTCGGCGGATAGACGGGAGAGCGTCCGAGAGAGGGTTTTACCGGAGAAGAACATAAATATGGGGTATTATATTCTCGGACCTCGGGGCGAAACTCGGGCTCGCACGAACGGCCCGGCTGATTTATAGGCGCGGCTTGTGAACACGGGCTGCCGGTATTTTTATTTAAATTTAATACACTCGCCGCTGCGGAGGCAGCAGCGAGGGAATTCAACGGAGAGGAGAGCACGCGAGTGACGAGGGTGTGTGTATTGCCGTTGGTTAACGAGTTAATATTTCATGCGCCAACTACGAGATCCTTCGTACCAATTTTTTTTTTTTTTTTTTTTTTTTTTTACACCCACATAATTATCTCGTCATCGCTTCCTCATTCGACATATATCTGTGAAAATTTACTGCAAACATTAATGTCCGCGACATCGAATGAATCACAATTGTTTCGCTTCGACATTATTTGCTTCCTCATGGAGGAAGCTTTTTTCGTATACATTTTTTTTTTCTGTAGATTCAGTGTCAGAGTACTTAGAATAGTCTGAAACGTCGAGAAATGTGATTTTCAGCTGGCGTCCGGATGTGTGTGTGCGTGTGTGTGCGTGCGTGTGTGTATGTAAAAATAGATTGTAAATTTAATGTACTGAAACTTGAGATTTGCTAACGTCACTTACATTAATTGTACATCAATGTACATTGCTTGTGAAACAAAAATACCAGATATTAAAATGACAAATATTTTGCTAGAAATTTACGTGAGATATCATTAAAAAAAAAAAATTACTAATTTCACTGTAAACTTGCAACGCACATGTGTTCGAAATTTCAGAAACGGGTTATGTAAAAAAAAAACTTCCAATACCGTTAATTAATTTTCAGAAAAAAAAATGTTTTTGCAGTGTACACATTTAATAAAATTTTCAAACACAAATTTTTGACACTGTAGCGAGGGGCTGAATTTTTATTGGGGTATATTTTTGACGCGGCCGAGGCCGATCATCCATCATCATCCCTTTCTCAGCGTGTAATCCCGGTTGGTTCGTTCGTCACCGAACTACGAAAAAGCTCCCCGACGGCGAAGTCTATCGTGTCTCAGGATCGTCGTCAACTTTTCGTCGGAAAATCCTGTCGTATACTTGAGAGACAGACATGCTAAGGTGAGCTTCGAGGCGATTTTTCGGCGCTTCCACCGCGGTCTCCGACGCCGACGCGATGGACGGGAGTTAATGTAGCGCGGATCGAGCCTCTAACTACGCGAGAAAGCGGTCGCGATCCCACGAGGATACGACCACCGAACTCACCGTGGAAGAGAAATAAGATAATTTCGTAGATGTAGGCGTATTGTATAGATTTAGACGTACGATGTGGATATAGACGTACGATATAAACGTAGACGTACAATATGGAATAGAATAGAATATAATAGAATAGTGTTAGACGGACGACATAGATGTGCATGTATGATATAAATTTGGACGTATCATATAAATTTGGACGTATCATATAGATTTGGACGTATCATATAGATTTGGACGTATCGTATAGATTTGAACGTATCATATAGATTTGGACATATCATATAGATTTGGACGTATCATATAGATTTAGACGTATCATATAGATTTGGACGTATCATATAGATTTGGACGTATCATATAGATTTGAACGTATCATATAGATTTGGACGTATCATATAGATTTGGACGTATCACATAGATTTGGACGTATGATATAGATTTGGACGTATCATATAGATTTGGACGTATCACATAGATTTGGACGTATGATATAGATTTGGACGTATCATATAGATTTGGACATATCACATAGATTTGGACGTATGATATAGATTTGGACTTATCATATAGATTTGAACGTATCATATAGATTTGGACATATCATATAGATTTGGACGTATCATATACATTTGAACGTATCATATAGATTTGGACGTATCATATAGATTTGAACGTATGATATAGATTTGGACGTATCATATACATTTGAACGTATCATATAGATTTGGACGTATCATATAGATTTGAACGTATCATATAGATTTGGACATATCATATAGATTTGGACGTATCACATAGATTTTGACGTATCATATAGATTTGGACGTATCATATAGATTTGGACGTATCATATAGATTCGAACGTATCATATAGATTTGGACATATCATATAGATTTGGACGTATCACATAGATTTGGACGTATGATATAGATTTGGACGTATCATATAGATTTGAACGTATCATATAGATTTGGACATATCATATAGATTTGGACGTATCATATAGATTTGGACGTATCATATAGATTTGGACGTACCATATAGATTTGGACGTACCATATAGACGTAGACTTGACTTACCGTATAGACGTAGATAAGATATGTACCGCGAGTCGATGGTGGAACAAATTTTTATTTTTAAACGGGAGTTTTTTTTTCTCCTATTCCTATTTTTGTATTTATATTTATATTCCGATATTTACTATGAAACACCGACAATTTTTTTTTTTTTTTTTTTTTCACGTGCAAAAGAAAGCTTGGGTTTGTCATTGAAGTGATAAAACACGCGTCCTCATGCGGTTCAAACACGATTTATTTGTCGTGAAAACAATTGCATCGCCTCTCCGTAGGGGTTCTCGCCGGCCCTCGGCGTCGATTTAATGTTCCGTAGTGCCCGAGAAAGCGTGCCGCGCACTCCTCACTTTTAAGTCAACCCCTGCGAATCGTGTCTGTCCCCGTTACACTCCCACATCTCCATTCGCCACCGAGTTAGTGTTTACGGACGAGTGTCATCGGTTAATGTGTATGCGTTCAGACGTGGAGACTCGACGGTCGGATGGGGCGAGTACTCGAGGCGCGCACACAGGCCAAATCTATATCGTCCTTACACTCGTCCGTCGGGGGGGGGTGCGGCTAATGAAATATCCGTGCCGGTTTAACCAAGTTACGAAACGACAGACTCCGAAACAACCCTCATCGAGGACAACACAACGTCCCCGGGCAAGAGACAAGCTACGAATATCTATCCGAGGAACGACCCTTCTCGCTTCGCTACACGAGAAAACATATTGTTGTCGAATTTGCCGAGTGTTGGGTTCCACAGTGCGCTGTGGCTCTTCGCCCCCCCCACCCCCCCACTAAAATTCTTGCGCTCTGGGAGTATGATATATAACCGATATATTCAGACGGAAGACAGTCTGGCTGACGAAAAAATTCAAGCGCAGTGCAAAGAAATTTTGTTTAAAATTAATTAACTAAGTATTGCAAGTAGTGCAAGTAGTGCAAGTAATGCAAGAAATGTATGAAATTTACGTAATGTAAGTAATGTAAGTAATGTAAGTAATGTAAGTAATGTAAGTAATGTAAGTAATGTAAGTAATGTAAGTAATGTAAGTAATGTAAGTAATGTAAGTAATGTAAGTAATGTAAGTAATGTAAGTAATGTAAGTAATGTAAGTAATGTAAGTAATGTAAGTAATGTAAGAAATGTAAGAAATGTAAGAAACGTAAGAAACGTAAGAAACGTAAGAAAATTTCAAGTTCCAGTGCATAACATTTCCGGTATCTCTGCCATGAAAATCGATGAAATCTATTATCTATTGACCATCCAAAGACGCTGTAAAAATTTGCTAATATTTTATCGAGCCGTCCGAGGGACGGGGCGGTATCGCACTTTTGCCCCTCGAGGGCTTAATGTTATTATCCTCCGAGAATTCGTGGGTGCGGATTCGAAGAAAAGTCGCGGGTACGTGAGGCGCCAACGATTCGGAATTTTCTGCGAGGATGGCACGTTTCTCTTTGGTAAGTAGCTCCGAGTCGGTCAGCATCGTAATCGCGTTGGTCAAAGGACGAGGAACGTCGCTCCGCTCTTTGCGAGCGGAGCGGCGGCCAGCACCACCGGCAGCCAGTCCAGTCCGTTATCGCGGGGACATTAGCTTTCAACGTGTGGCTGACAGGATATAAAAGTAGCCCCGGGCACCCATTACCCGAACATTGTACCGTGTGACGGTGGCCGCTCCTCCGACACCGTACCTACCCTCCCTTATTCCTTTATTTCCTTCCCGTTTCCGTCCAACTGCTTTTCTCTGCTTATTCTGTCTTTTCACTATCGTATATTCCCCCGCGCCTTCCATCGGCGACACACGAAGGCTTCGCTCCTCTTCACATTCCGCGTACACCTTAGAAGCCCCTTAGAATTTCTCTTTCGAGTCTTTGCCATCGTGGACCCTCTCGGCCAGTATCGTGGTGGGGAAGGGGGGGGGGGGGGGGGGGGGGTCATCGAGAAGGAGGAGGAGGAGGAGATGGAGAACACGAAGGAGAATGAGGAAGACGATGAAGATGAGGAGGGGATGAGGAAGAAGAAAATGAGGTACAGGCAACGCGCCCTCGGCTAAGTGTCCTATTAATTATCATTGAAAATCCCCATTGATTACCTATTAACTATTCGTTAAAGGTAATACAATGGGATTTTAATAAATTATGCCAATGGCATAATTTCCACTTGTACTACAATTTAATGTACCATTCAATTGGAATTGGATTCTCATTGGGAACGAATGGGAAAAAAGTACCAGTTGAATTTTCCCAGGAAATTGCCGTTGATCCCCTATTGATAACGAATGGGAAAAGGTACCATTTAAAATTTCCCACTGATTTGCCAGTGGGATTCCATTGACAGTGAATTGTAGCAAAGTACCGTTACAGTTTTCACCATGAATTTCCATTGGGATTTCACTGGTTAACTTTCGGTGACATTCGTTATCATTAAAACGGACAATGGAAAACTTTTGCCATGAGCGACGAAGAACATGACGAAGAGAAGAGCCATGACGAAAATGTGATGGTACGCCAGGTATGGTCGAGGTGGATTTCGATAAACTTCGATGAATGAGTGAGGTCCGAATACCCGAGTAGAAATTTTCGAGCGTTACATCAGGCCCTGATAGGGTCCTGATAAGGCCTTATCAGGGCCTTGTCAGGCCTTATCAGGACCCTATCAGGGCCCGATGTAACGCTCGAAAATTTCCACTCGGGTAGATGCAATTACCATTTATTGAAGTTAGCCGTGAGTGAAGAGGTAATCGTGCCCGGAGAGGAGGGTATGAGGAGGGTATCATGATGAGGATGAGGAGGAGGAGGGGGGATTTGAGAAAGAAGAGGATTTGTGGGTGAAGGAGACGAGGATAAAGAAGCAGAGATGTTGGCCGTTAGGAGGGAAAAAAAGGCCGATGCGAGAGAAAAGGCGACGAGCAAGAAGAGGATGAGAAGGAGAAGGTGATGAGGATGAAGAAGTGGAATGAGGAGAATGAGAATGACGAAGATGAGGATAAGAGTGGAGAATAAAATGGAGGTGGCAGATAAGGAGGTGAAAGAGAAAAAAACGAAGGATCAGGAAGAGGAAGACAAGGCAGAAGAAGAGAGGAAGGCTAAGAGGCGTCCTGGTAACGATTTTGAAGCGTTACATCGGGGCCTTGCCGGGCTCTCTCAGGACCCTATCAGGGCCCGATGTAACGCTCGAAAATTTCCACTCGGGTAGATGCAATTACCATTTATTGAAGTTAGCCGTGAGTGAAGAGGTTATCGTGCCCGGGGAGGAGGATATGAGGAGGGTATCGTGATGAGGACGAGGAGGAGGAGGGGGGATTTGAGGAAGAAGAGGATTTGTGGGTGAAGGAGATGAGGATAAAGAAGCAGAGTTGTTGGCCGTTAGGAGGGAAAAAAGGCCGATGCGAGAGAAAAGGCGACGAGCAAGAAGAGGATGAGAAGGAAAAGGTGATGAGGATGAAGAAGTGGAATGAGGAGAATGAGAATGACGAAGATGAGGATAAGAGTGGAGAATAAGATGGAGGTGGCAGATAAGGAGGTGAAAGAGAAAAAAACGAAGGATCAGGAAGAGGAAGACAAGGCAGAAGAAAAGAGGAAGGCTAAGAGGCGTCCTGGTAACGATTTTGAAGCGTTACATCGGGGCCTTGCCGGGCTCTCTCAGGACCCTATCAGGGCCCGATGTAACGCTCGAAAATTTCCACTCGGGTAGATGCAATTACCATTTATTGAAGTTAGCCGTGAGTGAAGAGGTTATCGTGCCCGGGGAGGAGGGTATGAGGAGGGTATCGTGATGAGGACGAGGAGGAGGAGGAGGGATTTGAGGAAGAAGAGGATTTGTGGGTGAAGGAGATGAGGATAAAGAAGCAGAGTTGTTGGCCGTTAGGAGGGAAAAAAGGCCGATGCGAGAGAAAAGGCGACGAGCAAGAAGAGGATGAGAAGGAAAAGGTGATGAGGATGAAAAAGTGGAATGAGGAGAATGAGAATGACGAAGATGAGGATAAGAATGGAGAATGAGAAGGAGGTGGCAGATAAGGAGGTGAAAGAGAAAAAAACGAAGGATCAGGAAGAGGAAGACAAGGCAGAAGAAAAGAGGAAGGCTAAGAGGCGTCCCGGTAACTATTTTGAAGCGTTACATCGGGGCCTTGTCGGGCTCTCTCAGGATACTTTCGGGGCCTGATGTGAAGCTCCAAAATATCTACCGGCGAGAAGGAACGAAGCGGAGGGAGGCGGAAGGGAAGCGACGAGGCCGACGGAGAAAAAGGAGGCGGAGGAGGTCGAGCGATGAAGAAGAAACGACGATAAGAACGAAGAGGACGGAGCAGGAGGACCAGAGTGGAACTCTCGTGTGGCCCCTTATCAGGAATTCTTAGGCCGAACCGTGCGACACCTTGTAGCAAATCCATTTCGCAGTCGTCGAATTTTCACACTCGCGCCTAACACACACCCGTGGAATCGAGAACGAGGGCTGAGTTCCAATTGCGCGAGGGCGCAAGCCTCTGGAAAACGTGAGAGGCACCCTCCTCCCAACCCCTTCCGACTCCTTCTCACCACCACCCGCTGGAGGAAGTGAAACGTTCGAGCGAGCTCACCCTCGTCACCAAAAAAAAAAAAAAAAAAAAAAAAAAAACCTCACGTGCGAACTCGAATTTTCTTTGCTCTCGTTTCAATCCTCATTCTCTCGTCCCACCGCTCCGCCCTCGCCACTTTGAAGCTACCCTCCCATTCTGTTTCTCATTCGAATACTCCCATTTGACGACCGAACTGACTGCCCACTGCAAGCGGGACGTTGTCGCGAAATTTTCACGAAACCGACTACACTTTCGATGCTTGAGTTGGTTTTTTTTTTTTTTTTCGATTCGGTTTTTTTTTGGCCTTTTTACTTGGATGTTTTTTTTTTGTTTGATTAGCTAAGATCTGGATAAAAGTGATAAAATATCGTCATCCCAGCGTCCACAGCGAGGCGAACATTGTCACGAAATTCGGAAGAATAGGAGAACACTTTAGATTCTTGAGTTGGCAATGTTTTTCAAGCAAGTTTTTTTTTATTTCCTCTTTCCTTGGACGATTTAGTTTGATTTCTAAAAAATTGTGCTAAAAGTGGTAGACACAAAAAAAAAAAAAGTCACCATCCAAATGCCCACCGCATCAGCGACATTTACACGTAATCCGAATTAAAAGAGCAACACCATCGCTTGAGTCGGCAATTTCCTCGACCAGTCATTTTTCCTCGCATTCCCTTTCAACGATTGACTTTCACTTCTCAAAACTCTGCCAAAACTTCAGTCCATACTTCACGTGGCTTCTGAAAAAAAAAAAAAAAAAAAAAAAACGAAGCTTTCCCCGCGGTATTTTCCCGCGTGAGGGCGCAGAGCCTAACGAAACGCTTCGCATTGATCCCAGGTGACTTGCCACAGCTCTGGATGAGAAATGATCTGGAATAAAAGTAGTCACAAGAATAACAAAAAAGAGAAAAAAAAAAAAACCAAGTAGCGGTAGCGGGTGAAGTGCAAGTAGCTAGCAAATCGCGTAGGGCGCGCTTGCGTTAATAAATCAACTCGAGCCGCTCGACGTAGGAGAGGAAGCGCGCGGAAGCGTGCACGAGTTGGCGAGGCAATTATCCGCATCGGGATCGTCGAGTCGGTGTACGTCGAGAGAGAGAGAGAGAGAGAGAGAGAGAGAGAGAGAGGAATCGAGCAGTCGCGGAGGCAAAGGCGAAGGCTGCGCGACCCGCGGCTCGTCGTCCCGATCGGAGCGGGGCTCAACGCTGCGGACCGCTGCGAGCCTACGCCGCTGGCTCAGTCGGCTTTCGCCTCGCGGCCCGATGGGGCAAAAAAGACTGAAATATTGGCAAGCGGTATCTCAACAAATTAGCCCGACGAAATGCAGATGGGAGAGCAGCGGAGTGAGTGGCTGAGCGCCGGCCCTGAGAGCGAGCGGCTCGGCGAACGCGTTGGATGGCGGAGGGAAAAAAAATAAAAAAATGGGGATGGTGGAAAAGAAAGAGGGAAAAAGAGGAGGGAAGACGGAGCGATCGCGAAATGTTGGGAGCGAAATGCAGAGAGAGAAAAGCAATATTGGTCGTGGAGGAGGCGAATCAAAGCAAAGTCGTTGAGGCTCATTGGGTTGGAAGTAACCGACAGAGTGCCTGCGCTTCCACGCGGCTCCGCTAATCTTATGCAATTACTTTACAATTCACTTTGCAGGCTCGGCACTCAGTGACGATATAGAACAATCTACGAAATCGAGTTAACCCTCCGGTTCCACCGATTCGAAGCCGTCCAAACTTTTTATCGGACTGCGGGGCTGTTCTGCGTTTTCTTGGGGTTCATTGATTCGGCGAGGTGAATTCTTTTCTTTGGGGGGGGGGGGAGGGGGGGTCGCTGCTGGAATCGGAGAATCGTTGGGCTGAAGAAAAGAGACGGCGAGGAGTGCTGGCGATGTTCACTGGATGGACTGTTGATGGGCGATGGAAGTTCGTTGAGAAACTGGTTGGAGGGAGAGAATCTTGCGAAGATGTCGTCATCGTCGCTATGACGTGCGTCATCGTGGAGCAAAAGGACGTCATTTGGGTCGGGGAGTTCCTAGACGGGAGGGGAGAGAAGGTTTTGGTTGGGATGATTGTTCCATAACCGGTAGGCGGGATTCGCTGGAAGTTGGTATTCTGGCAACCTTCAACCGAGCCGTTGTCGTGGTCAAGGAAAGCTTGCGCTTCTTCCATTAGCGTTCCTTTTTTTTTTATAGTCATCAGATATTTTAGTTATCGGGATGCAGGAAAGACGCCACGCAGAGCGCCTGGGAATTCCACCAGGTGAACAGTTGATAGGAGCGCTTGAACGTCGTCAAGAAACTACTCGAAGAGAGCGAATCTTGCGAAGATATCGTCATCGTCGCTATGACGTGCGTCATCGTGGAGCAAAAAGACGTCATTTGGCTCGGGAAGTTCCCAGCTGGGAGGGGAGAGAAGGTCTTGGTTGGGGTGATTTTTCCAAAACCGGTAGGACAAATCCGCTGGCAGTTGCGTTTGTGGCATTCTTCAAGCGAGCCGTTGTCGTGATCAAGGAAAGCTTGCGCTTCCTCCATCACCGGCGATACCCTTCGTCTATTGATTCTGTTCCTTTCTTTAAGTATCAGGTATCTTAGTTATTAGGGTGCACTAAAGACCGCCCTAAAGACTCCATTCTACAGGATGAACGGTTGATAGGCGCGCTGGAACTTCATCAAGAAACTACTCGGAGAGAACCAAACCTTGCCAAGATGTCGTCATCTTCGCTATCTCGCGTCTCTTCATGGAGCAAAAAGACGTCATTTGGCTCGGGAAGTTCTTCGCCAGGAGGCGAAAGAAGCTCTTGGTTGGGGTGATTTTTCCAAACCCGGCAGGACAAATCCGCCGGAAGTTGGCTTTCTGGCATCCGTCGTAGCCTCTGTAGTGGTCAAGGAAAGCTTGCGCTTCCTCCATCACCGGCGAGACCATCGTTAATTATCATCCCAGCCCAACGAGTCACCGACTTCAGGCCAGAAACACTCTAGCCAATTCTCCCGACCCAAAACCAAATTCCACCAACCTTTGGGACGGTTCCACCGAAACGGACACGCCGTTCCCCACTTCAACCTCGGACCACCGGTGAGTTTTTGCCTCCGCGGATGCCCCGCAACTTCGCCGAGAGACGGCTACCAACATCCTCTGCCAGGACGAGTCGCGACTTCTCTTCTCGAGTCTCCCCGACGATGGGAAACAAAAACACCGCCACCAATCTCTTGGCTCGGAGCTGAGTCCTGTGGGTCCTGCGAAGCGCGGCGGAGGATTCCGCGGCTCCGAGGTTTTTCCACTTCGTTCCTCACCACTTTCGCGATCCGGGCGGCTGATGCGCGGGTATCCATTTCGCATGAGTGTGCACGCAAGCCCGAGCCTCCAGCCGCGCGACAGTGAGAGCTAAAAAAAGCTGAGGAATATGAGAAGAGAGGAACTCACGCTGTATCTTAATGAAATGGCGGAACGGCTTCCGGTCCCGAGGGGCACCGATTGTTTAGGATGTTCTTGTAGTTTTTTTCAATAACTAAGATTGGATAGGGTGAAGGGACCAAGATATCGATATAGGCGGGGTCCCGTATACTCCGCTATATTACGCCCCCCCCCCCCCCCCGCCCCTTTGTCGCGGCGCGGCAGGGCTGGAAGGGCAGGGAACCGGAGGTTAAAGGAAGAGACCGAAGGGATGAGCGGATCTCGTCCGGAGTGTACGAACGAGAGTCGACGATTCGTCATCGAATCCCCGCTGAGCGTAGGCACGGCGAACGTTCCAACCGAGAAACGTCCATTACATAATGGCACTTTGTCTTCGACGAACAATCGCGGGCACCGCGCGCCCCGCACTCGCTCCACCGGCGGGGAGGTGGAGGGAAAACGCGGCGAATACGCGCGCGGAGGGGTCGAAGGAAGATTCCGAGGTGTTGCGAGATGCTCGTGGAGATTTTAGAGCGTCGTTTGAGGTCCTGCTGAGGCACTGCTGAGGTCTTTCAGGGCCCTATCAGGCTCTAAAGGCCGTGGTTCAATGCTACAAAGTTTCTGCAAACGAGGGACCGAAGAGTTGTGGAAGGGTTGCGATATGAAGCATTTCTTTTAATCCTGATAGAACTCATTGATAGATCATTGATCTTCTGTCTGAAAAACAATCCGGCACTATTCTACTTTTCAGGTCGTAATTCAATGCTACAATAATTGATCTTCTGTCCGAAAAACAATCCGGCACAATTCTACTTTTCAGGCTCCGATTGAACGCTACAAAGTTTCCACCAGGGAGGAGCCAAAAAAAAATGTGGAAGGCATGAATATGAAGCATCTCTTTCAATCCTGGCACGACATATCAGTAGGTCATTGATCTTCCGTCTGAAAAATAATTCCGCCCCAGTCTCAATCGACTCGTCCGCCGATTGGCCACTGCTCAACGAAGTGAAAACCGACCTTTGCCATAAGGTGAAGAGTCCTTCGGCTCTCCGGTTCGATGTCTTATCTCACGAATCCTGATTGACAAAAGTAATTTAGCTAAAAGTAGAAAACACCACAAAAGAACAGACTCAACGGAAGATCAGGAGGGGTCACCGTTGGAGGCGGCCGCTATCGGCCCCGGCGCTCCACTCCGACCCACGACCGACCCACCCCTAGAACCAGCGGAATCAGCTCACGGAGATCAGACACGAGGACGCGCGGCCAACTGGACCGAGCCCGATTGCTCGGACCATCAAGAATCCTCTCCGATTCAAGCGCCCCGCGAACTTTATCTTCGATGAAGATCCTTCAGTTCCAGGTGGCGGCGAAGCCCCCCACAATGTTTCCCGTTTACCGTCGACGAGGAAAGAACAACAACAAAAAGAAGCCTCGATAACACCCTAAGCGAGCCGGTACAACGACGAGGTCTTCAAACGGCTTCGTTGAGGCCGTTTCGTTTGTTAGAGTCTGATTAAGTCCTGCAAAGACCTTGTTAGGGTCTGGTAAAGTCCTGCAAAGACCTTGGTAGAGTCTGATGAAGTCCTGCAAGGACCTTGCTAGGGTCCGATAAAGTCCTGCAAAAACCTTGTTAGGGTCTGGTAAAGTCCTGGAAAGACGTTGTTAGGGTCCGATAAAGTCCTGCATGGGTCTTGTTAGGCTCTGCAAAGGATCCTAATTGACAAAAGTAATTTAGCTAAAGTAGTAGTAATCTAACTAAAAGTAGAAAACACCACAAAAGAACAGACTGAACGGAAAATCATGATGGGTCACCATTGGAGGCGGCCGCTATCGGCCCACGCCGACCCACCCCTGGAACCAGTGGAATCAGCTCACGGAGATCAGACACGAGGACTCGCAGCCAACTGGACCGAGCCCCGATTGCTCGGACCATCAAGAATCTCCTCTCCGATTCAAGCGCCCCGCGAAGTTTATCTTCGATGAAGATCCTTCAGTTCCAGGTGGCGGCGAAGCCCCCCCACAATGTTTCCCGTTTACCGTCGACGACGGAAGAACAACAACAAAAAGAAGCCTCGAGAGCCTACATAACACCCCAAGCGGGCCGGTTACAACGAATCCACGGTCGCATCTCGCCGGAGGGTCTGCTAATGCGCCTCAAATTGGCGAACGGCCAAGAAAGCAGTGAGAGCCCAAGCTCGGTGCACCACTCGCCATTTTATTATTATCATAATCGTTTCGTAACAGGCCGGCAATACAAACAGTGCCATATGGCTCGAGCGACAACGGTGGAGTAAACTCCCGCCGTTCTCCGGCTCTCTTCCGTTCCCTCTTCAACCCCGTCGCAGTCGCACCCGCCGGATCCGCCGGGGCGCCCAGCAGGATTCGACCCACCCGAATGCCGCGCTACGGCCGTCTTTCACTTCGCTCTTTCACGAGGCGTGTTCCATTACGGGCGTTCAGTTCGATTCTCTATTTTTCTTCGTCTGTATCCGCGGATGAACAACCCCTCACTTTCGCTCTCGTGATTTTTTCTTTCATCCCCCGCTCTCGGGACTCGTCTCTCGCTAACCCGGCGTTGTTTTTGCGTCGGGGTAACGCGCAACATCCAGCCGGCCAACGAGAACCGGCGCACGCCCACGTAATCAAGAAAGCCCGGGGTAACTCCGCTGATGGTTGCAACGTCCCCTGCAACCGGGGCCGGCCGACATGGCGAACCGTGATTAACTTTTCGCCCGTAGCATAGCGTCGAACGAACCGCTACGCCGCCCCCTCCCCCCCCTGCCAGCCCGAAGCTCGCAGCCTTCTTTCGATCCAAACCCGGTGTACAACCACCGCGACCCCCTCGTACATCCCCCATTCATTTGCCATTCATTCGCGTCCGCACGGATTACTTGTATGGCGTGTAGCTTCGCTGAAGTGCGATGCCAACCGATGATGAACTGTCTTTATCTCTATGACTGGAATACGTTATGTGATAGAGTTGCTTTGGTGAGCTCGCTTTTGGGATGATGACAATCTTGACCCGGATCTCTGGTTCAATCCAAGGGGAAAATTGAAGTAATTGAATCGGGGCCTGATGAAGGTCTTCAAAAGGCTTCGTTGAGGCCTGATGAAGTCCTGCAAAGACCTTGTTAATAGGGTGTGATAAAGTCCTGCGAAGACCTTGTTAGGGTCCGATAAAGTCCTGCAAAGACTATTGTTAGGCTCTGATAATGTTCTGAAAGGCCTCGTTAGGGTCTGATCAAGTTCTCAGAAGGTCTTTTCAGGACCCCACCCAGAAATCTTTTTTCTGAATGAGGTCCAACGCCTCCCTTCTCCAATATAACAGGAGGTAGCTTATAATTTATTGTCATTTGTGTTCATAGACTGCGTTGAAACTTACCACCTGTTAGGGCACAATAAGGTTCTGAAAAGGCCTTGTCAGGTTCTGACAAGGTAATGAAAAGAACCTGAACTTTCTTAGAACGTGATAAGGTCCTGAAGAGGTCTTGATAGGGGCTTATCAGGGCCTGAAGTGCCGCCGCAGAATTCCCACCAGGCTAACCCGAATTGTTAGGCTAAGGACTCGTAATATCAACATAGGCAAGTCCTAGCATAACAAATCATCGGTGCATCGGCACGCGCACATCATAATTGCAAGACAATAGTCATCACAATAGCCGAATAACTATACTCAAAACCACCACTTTCGTCCTTGGCCCACGAACGTTTTGACATTAGACTGGTGGTCCTCTTATCTAAGTTTCACGTTGCGCCCTGCAAAGGTTTGAATCACGGTCAGAACTCCGTTACGTGCTTAAAAATCAGCTTGAACTCTCCTTCTCTTACACCTTCCAATAACAATCTGCCTCAAAAATCAAAGTCAACCCTGAAAAAAGACGTCAACGGATCCCATCTTCGGGAAGCCAAAATTTCCCCATACCGCCCTCGTCTCTTGATGCCAAGATGAAGTTTGATTCATAACCAAGTCCATTAATTAACATCCCTCGAATCTGATTGCGCACTGGTTAAGAAACGATTAACTCGCCTCTGCAGGCTCGTTGCGAGGGTGCGCGCAGGCATTACAATTCCCGAATCTGGCGGCGTATTGTTCCGAGGGATCGGCCGGGGGGAGGATCCGCAGCTTCGGATTCGATGACGATCGCTCCGAGATTCGCGACGTTCGCCTCGCTATCGGGAGACATTAGACTACCAAATAAGTAGGTACGTGCGACGAGGGACCGTGGGGTGTTACTGGTACGTACGCCCTTGCGGCATGCCCGCATGCCATCGCCAACGTCGCCGTCTCCACCCTCCGGGGACGCAATCAGAACGTTTCAATCAACAGTCGCCGGCAACCGGGAAACCGAGAGAGAGAGAGAGAGAGAGAGAAAGAGAGAGCGGGCCGGGCTGCGAGCGTGTGCGTTCTCTCCCTCGGACTAGGTACGTGGTCTCCCACTTCGCAGGAGGGGCTGCGAGAAACCGGCGCGCTGGAGGGTGAGTCCGCACACACGGACTTCAGCAGCGCGTGTGCGGAGCGCCAGACGACTCAGTCCCGATTACACCGATAACCAACGGGCATTAAATCTTGGACCGAAGAGGGCGGAAACCCCTTCTGCTCCCTGTCGTCGTCATCAAGAGTGCCACTGGTTTTCAAGGCGGTGAGTCACCCCCTTCGGCGCGCAGGCACACCACGCTTCGCGTGCGTGAAGTAGCGAGCCACTTGGGCTCCAAGTGGGTCGTCCAAGATTTGTCTCGACTGCCAACTGCCGGGCTGATCGAATGGGACTGCCTTGATCGATGGTCGATAAGCAAATGGCGGGGGAGGGGGTGAAGTGGGAGGGTGGAGCAAAAGGATATGACGAGGAAGACAATTTTTCAGTAAGTTTCGAATGTCGGTAAGTGGGGAAAAACAGGGTCGGAAAATCGGATGTATCATTTGGACAAAATGGGGCATCCAAAAATGATTGAAAAATGGAGTGTTGCGCCATTTTTCGAGGCGAGTTTTGGGCCATTTTCCGAGCTGAGTCGATCAGCAATCCGACACCCTCTCCAAAGATTAACCCAAACCTACGATCAGTGCGACGAATGACTCCACTTCCAAAAAAAA